>JAVCKZ010101356.1:0-10939 GCA_034780755.1 Lepetodrilus elevatus
CAGGTATACGAACATCTCGTTTCTTTGTGATAGCCAGGTATACGAACATCTCGTTTCTTTGTGATAGCCAGGTATACAAACATCTCGTTTCTCTGTGAAAGCCAGGTATACGAACATCTCGTTTCTTTGTGAAAGCCAGGTATACGAACATCTCGTTTCCCTGTGAAAGCCAGGTATACGAACATCTCGTTTCTCTAAAAATCAAAATGGCCAAGTTCAAATGTGCATTCAATTTTTTTACAATTTTGAATTATTCAACCAGTAATGATAACAAGCAAATTAAGAGAATATGTTGGTTGTAAGCACAACACTAAATGTACTAACTATTTCCATAGTGATAAATATTATTGTCGTTACTATTTAATTATTATTGTTATTAATAATAATTGTTATTATATCAATAACAAGATATCATTTATACAGATATCATCACCCCCAATGGACTGAACGTGATCAAATTTAGCGCCATCCACGAGTTCCAAAATCTCCACGCTGTATACAAAGAAAAACTTCATGAATTTGTTCGAGGACATTTTTACGGGTGAGTACCACCGAGGAAATATAGATGAACATAAAGTTTTCACCAATGAATAATTTCAATAAATAATTTTGCTACTGTAACTGTTAGAAGAATGGAGAAAGAATTGCATTATGAACTCTTCTTGTTCTTCCCGCCCCAGAAGCCTGGCTTGAATGTTCACGAAAGTTACCTGTCTGAAGCGATATTGATAGGATGCGCTGTCTGTATCATGGCAATGCAGTTATCATCCTTGGTCTGACAGTACCATTCCCGCAGCGACGTTAAACTCCATATTCACTCACTCACTGTCAGTACCAGCCTGTGCTCACATTTACTGCAACATTCAGCGCTACGGATGTTGCAGGTTTCCTCCTGCCCTAAAGTGACAAGCCGTGATCTTGAAAGCAGGCCCTGAGATTACGAACTTTTCTGAGTACGATTTCATGCTCAACTCGAAAGTTTATTCACAAATCCCCATATAAAATCGCACTCAGAAAGTTTTCTAATCTCGGGGCCTGGTATAATCCCCATTTAAATACCAAACCAAAAAATACATAAATGTTGTTCTTCCTATTTAGCCACTACGACTTCGATCTGGACAAGACGCTGTATCTTTTCACTGCAGGCCGCTACGAATTCTCCAACAAAGGCGTGGACATGTTTATCGAATCTCTGGCGAGGCTCAACCACTTTCTGAAGGTACAGGTCCATCACAAACTCGCCCCAAATCCTTGTCCATTTTAATATTCTCCAATATATTTCTATCATTTATTTGCTGCGAGATCTCTCATAAAATTACATGTCTTTTCAAATTCCCAATTTATTTTAAGAATTTATTCTCTGAGATAATTTAAGTAAAACTGACTAAGCCTACATGCGCCATTATATATTTTATGTGTAACATGCATGTCGAAAATGTTTTCACTGCAAAATTGTGCGTTAAAAAATTGATGTGCAAATTCACCAATGTATTTCAATCATTTGTTCACCACAGAACTGCTCATTAAGATGGCATACGAACACTATTATTCGTTTTTAAAATTCCTAATAATGTATTTACTGCGAGATCGCCGGAAGTGAAAACAAAATGGCGCCCGACCTAGGCAACACTCGGTGAGCTAACGTCTCATGAATCCTTCAGTCTTCAGACAGCGACATGACTGTGGTGGCGTTCCTCATCCTGCCCGCCAAGACGAACAACTTCAACGTGGAGTCACTGCGAGGTCAGGCCATCGCCAAACAGCTGAGAGACACCGTGCAGCTCGTCCAGAACCAGATCGGGAAACGTCTGTTTGACGTCTGCTTACGGTGAGTCATGACTAACTGGTGTCATAGGGTGCATTTGTTTAGGCCTCGAGTCGCAGCGCTAGTGTCGAGTTTTCAAATAAAACACCAAGAACATAACACACGAGTCTGTAAAGTAGGTCAAGAACACACTCTCCAAATTCTCAAGAGTGGGTTGATCACGTGACGGTTGCTACAGTAAATACGGTTTCGTAAGTTGTTACATTTTTAGCTATTATAAGCTGCAACTTTGTTGACAGTATAGAAAGTTCCTGTTTTTATCAAGCAAATATGTTGATGAGAATAAAGTTGCAAGTATGGTATGTCACAGCTAATTGGCGCTTAATTTGTTGTTTTTAATATTCACTAACCGTAACTCTGAACTAAACCTAAGATAGTAAACACTTGTCGTTTGTTTACAACCTGAGAGTCAACTGCACATGTTGTGACTAACTAATGGTGGGTCGTGACCAACTGGTGTCACAGTGAGTCGTGACTAACTGGTGTCATGGTGAACCGTGACTAGCTGGTGTCATCCACAGAAAGATTATACCACTACAAGTGTCATAACTTTGAAGTTGTTTTTATTATAAATACATAACAAAACACATTTTGGTTGCAGTGGCAATATACCAAATGGAGAAGATCTATTTCTACAGGATGACATCGTCAAACTGAAAAGATGTATCTACGCCGCTCAAGTAAGACTGACCCCCAGAACAATTTTTTAGTACAATTTCATGCTCGACGGGAACTTCACAGACCCTCATATCAAATGTTGAGCTGAAGCATGAAATCGATCTCAAACGGTTTCAGGGTCTCGGAGTCACAGATTCTGACAATATTCCACTTCTTACACGTAATAATTTGATCTCTATTTACATACTTAAATAATATTGTAACTATGGCAATCTGATATTTTCTAATGTTTCACGGCGTCGTTGTTTTGTTTTTCTCCTTTGCAGAGACACAGTCTTCCTCCGATCTGTACTCACAATGTCGTCGACGACCACAACGACCTAGTCCTCAACGCCCTCAGGAAGTGCAAGCTGTTCAACAACCGCGAGGATCGAGTGAAAGTGAGGCTCTTCTCCGCAGCTCATCCTCATTGGGCGTCACTGAGTCGTTTGCGTTTTTTTGATATATTTTAAAATATTTTTTGTTGTTCAGCGCCATATTGAGTAGCTAGTCTAGATGTAAATTACTTATTATTATTAATTTCTTGCCTATTCCACAGAGTGATCGTAGCCACAGTATTTGTTCCCTAAAGCATAAATTTGGAAATTATATTAAAACCCTCCAAATGTTGTAGAATGTTAAAGTAACAATCCGAGTTCATTTTCTGTAATTTTCACAATCAATCGATCCGGGGAACGGGACTTGT
The DNA here is from genome assembly GCA_034780755.1 of Lepetodrilus elevatus. NCBI lineage: Eukaryota > Metazoa > Mollusca > Gastropoda > Lepetellida > Lepetodrilidae > Lepetodrilus > Lepetodrilus elevatus. The sequence continues at coordinate 3,189 of JAVCKZ010101356.1, forward strand.
TACTAAGCAAACACAAGACATGTTACTAAGCAAACACAAGACATGTTACTAAGCAAACACAAGACATGTTACTAAGCAAACACAAGACATGTATTGCTGGTAACTAGGTTTTGATGAAGATTACAAATGTAAAATGATTGAGATTGTTGAAAGAAGAGATACGTTAACCCTCTCACTGCTGAAGGCAACCAGAGATGCCATAATGCCGAATAGTACACGCCTAATCAAGCATGGATAGAGGTTAAATCTTGAAAAACCTGGACATGTTTGAGATTGATAAAACCCTGCTGGATTTGATAAATTACTCATTATGACATGTTTTATATGAATAAAATTGGATTAATTTTTTTATCCAACTTACGAGAGCCGTTCCAATTTCAGGTCATCTTCCATCCCGAGTTTCTCAACTCCACAAACCCGCTGTTCGGTCTGGACTACGAGGACTTTGTACGAGGCTGTCATCTGGGAGTGTTTCCGTCGTACTACGAACCCTGGGGATACACGCCAGGTACGGTAAACACAGCGTCCCTACGCAGGACTTTCTATTTCGATACTGACTCCAAAACACACTTGAATAGTTTCTACTCCATTACCCAGATCGGCCAGTATTCAACTTATGTTTCTCACCAGCAAATACCTCAAAGTTTTCACTTTACATAACACATCGCAAGAACATAATCGATCGTAAGATTTTCTGCTTAAGTGACAAGATCATCTTTGGACACAATATTTTTTTTTTTTAAATTTTTTTTTTATCATGTTCCTTTTGTGTTTCTACATGATATTACTGACTAGGGGGAAAATATGAAAATAAATCTACGAAAATAAATGACACAGTATCACCAAATGAAAATAAATGGTAATCCCCAAAGTGTACTGTGCTAATCTATAATGTATGGATTAAAAGCATGGTAATATTTCTGATAAGCATGATATAATTAAAGATAATTTAAATAATCTTGAAAGCGGCTCTAAATTCAAATTTTATTTTATTTTTTAAATATATTAAATATGTTTTGATATTTCTGACAAGCCTGTGATATAAGTGAAAGAATCTTGAAAGTGGCTCTAAACTCCATTTAAATGTTGTTTAAATTTTCTTTTTAAATATGTTGATATTTCTGACAAGCCATGATATAAGTGAAAGAATCTTGAAAGCAGCTCTAAACCCCAATTCAAAACAAATTACAAAAATTAAAATTAAATTAAAATACTAAAATACCTGTTTCAGCCGAGTGCACGGTGATGGGTATCCCCAGCATTACCACCAACCTGTCTGGGTTCGGCTGCTTCATGCAGGAACACATCGCCGACCCCAAGTCCTACGGCATCTACATCATCGACCGCCGCTTCAAGAGCAGCGACGAATCCGTCACTCAGCTAGCACAGGTACGTCGGACAGGTGTGCCACACGTCCCGAGTTCAAACCTCAACAGGCAGCTTGTAATAGATTGAGACGTTTTACAATTTTTTACAGTGCCAGTCACCGTTTTCATGCAACACTATGGGCGTATTCTAACCTCTGTTATCGTCGCAAATGGGTGAAAGATTCCCGCAGCGACGTTAAACTCCATATTCACTCACTCACTCACTCACTAACCTCTGTTCTTGAGTTACCCCGAGAACCCATTCGGATCGTGATCTCGTGTTCCCAGTTGCAAATGCTGAAGTGTGTACCGAGAGTGTTCTCGTCCGATGCTCAACATTGTGAAACCACCCTAAAAATAGTGTGTAGTGAAAATCTTGTTCGCGTGTTGGTTTTCGATGTTCGAAAACCCCGTTGTCGTGTCTTGTCACCTCGAGAACAGGGTTTCGATTACACCCTATGTGCTGCAGGTGTTGCAGGTTTATCTCCTCTGTACGCTAACAAGTGACATATATATTTTAATTTAAATAATTTATTTTATTCATGAAACAAAAATCAAGAAATAATAAGTGATGATATGACTGAAATAATCTTGATATATACGGTAGCATCACATCCATTCATTATGGAATCTTTATATCCATTTGGAGAATTTCATTATTATGTTAGTTCACTTTACCCATTTTGAATATAATTTTATTGAGTAGTTTTTTATATTTTTGTTCTTTTGGACAATCTATATTCACAGAGTGGATATTTTATGGAATATCATGATAAGAAAATGTCTATGTTACAGTTCACGTTCAACTTCGTGGACTATCATGATGATACAAAATTATTTTTATTGCAGTACATGTTCGACTTCACATGTTTGTCACGGAGACAAAGAATTATTCAACGAAATCGTACAGAACGGCTCAGTGAATTGTTGGACTGGCGGAATCTAGGAATTGTAAGTTTTAGAACAAAATTGGTTGGTGTCTTGCAATAATTTAACTTTAAATGTCATGATTTATGGTAACAACAACAGGATATATCCCTTCACGGCAGGAGAGATAAGGGGAGATAACTCAGAGATAAGGGGAGATAACTGAGTTGCAAGGGGAGATAACTGAGTTGCAAGGAGAGATAAGGGGAGGTAACTGAGTTCCACAGAGAGATAAGGGGAGATCACCAAGATTTAGGGAGAGATAATGGGAGATAACTGAGTTGCTAGGAGAGAAAAGGGGAGGTAACTGTGATTGATTTTTTTTTTCTTTCCTGTTTCAGTATTATCGTAAAGCGAGGTCGATGGCGTTGCATCACACCCACCCAGAGGCTTGTTTGGATGACACGATGTCTGTGAGTATATCATCTTTCCACGCACGTTTTTATCTTCCTTGTTTTGCTAAATGCCTCCATGGTGTAGTGGTTAGAGCGTCGGCCGAGAGCGGTTGCCTGGTCATTCAAGGCACGGTGATGTCACACCAATAGCTTGGCGCTCAGCGTTAACTCTCTCCATGCTGGAGGCAAACGGAGATGCCCAATGGAGCTGTGTCTGTGCCTACTACTGCAGGGAGAAGGTTAAACCTTCCAACAAACCAATGTTTTCCTGAAACAAGGTATTTCTTCAAGGTATATACTCAAGAAAGGGATAACGTAATATTTAGCATCATTGTAATCTCGTAGCCAGCATTTAAGGAAATTACTTTGGTGCTCTGACAAAACCATAAGCATGGATTATTACGTTGTCCGACTACTTTTTGGTGACCCTTAGTTGAAATGCAGGACCATGTACCAAAATATCCTGAAAATGTGAAATTTATTGACTATATTCACGATAACATGTATATTCAGGAATGCATTTCACTATTTGATATTGGAAAATGTTGATGCAATAACGATGAATAAAATATATGACTGGTTTCGTAGGTTTCTGTGAATACTATTACCAGATATTCAAGTAAGTGAGATTATCCACAGGGAATATACATGTGTCAATCATGTCAATCATGTCAATCTGTCTGTCTGTACGTATATATATATATATATATATACATATACATGTCTGTCTGTCCACAGTCCACGCATCTCATTCACCTGTCCGTTTGTCTGTCCGTCGACAGGGACCGCACATCTCATTCATCTAATCCCCTCTGTCTGTCCGTAGGGACAGTATGTCTCTTCCTTCACCTATTCCCGTCAGATGTTTGCTAATCTTATCCCGTCTGTCCACAGGGGAAACATTTCAAATATCCGAAGCCCGCTTCGGAGCCGCCATCGCCGTCAATGTCCCGAAGTTCCACGCCAGCCCCGTCGGATGCAGAGGAAGAGGAGGACGATGAGGACGACCCTCGTTACCACGACGATGAGGCGTAGGACCATGTTTCTGCAAGGTCGTTGCACAATTTACCACGACGATTTGCCACGAAGATAAGCCACGTTACGTCGCCATAGAACGAGTAGTTAAATAATGTGTGAACTGCCAGAAATTATTACATAAATATAGATAAATGTAGGGGTGAACCTTGTTGCCATGGCGATGAAGCATGTTGCCATGGGAATAATAGATTTCGAATGATGCAAGTGTTGAATGGATGGATGAAAGACTAAATTTCTCGTACTGTTATTGAAATAGATGTAGTGTTACGCTATGCGGAGCTTATGCATTAGGCTGTACCTCGGTTAGTCAGAGAGGTCCGGTGATTAAGTGGGGTAACTGCGGGGTCATACTGGGATATCACTGGTGGCGTGCGATGTATCCCGTTTCAGACTTCCTGTGTGAATGGAGAGAGACGATGTCTTGCGTGCATGTTTATGTCTGGGATGAAATTGATGCCACGGGATAGTTTTTACATTTTGTCAACTTATTTAGAAAAACACGTTTGCTAGTGCTAAGAACGAAACAAAGAAATTGTGATAAATTATCTCTTGTATATCTTGATGAGATCCACATTTCTTTTTTCTTTTTCTTTTCTTTTTCTTTTTTTTTCTTTGAATTTATTAACTGTTTCTGTCGCAATCAATACATTTGTAATAATATTAAGAAATTGGTTTTAAAATTTTATTATTTAGTCTTATTATGGTTTGCTAAAATTAAAGTAATTTAATTTAAAGAACATACAGAATAAGGTTGGGAATAAATAATATGAATGTTGAATACAAAAATTACCGGTAGTATGAAAGTCACCAATGCAATACTGTCAGAAATTACGAACAAAAAACAGCCACGATGAACAAACTTTGTACAACACAAATATCTGAACACATATTTGTCTGTGATATTGAACATTATTTTTCAAATTTTTATTTAATGCACTAGAGTTATGTCTGATTATTTAAGGAATGACTGATATTGCATTGAATTTATGTACTCAAAACAGATATGGAATGTAGGCTTTCTGTGCATCTGATGTGAAACGAAAGTTTGCCAAAATACAACAAGCTTGGTGCTTAGTTCCATGAAGATTTGATTTATTGTGAAAGGACAATACCTGTGCTCCATTTGTTTAGGTGATTTGCTTCAAATATGGAAATCAGTATTATTCTGTTGAATGATGCCAAATTGTCTCCCTTTGGTTCATATCGTTTGGCCGGCTGTATTTCTAACATAAACCTTGGTATTGAGGTCTAAATAAAGACATGTCACTGGTCTTAATAAATGTCGCTATTTTTTTAAATTTTATTTTATTTTATAGATCAAATCTAGCTGTTCCTCACTCAAGAAACGTTTGATTAATTTTACATTTTTCTAAGCAGTATTATTACAATTTTTTTTCAAATAATGATTTATTTGTCCCTCGATTACTTTGAATATTGTTTCATCTGGCATTAATTATTAATTCCTCATTAGTTTCACATTGTGTGATTAACAATCATTTCATACTAACCCACACTCGTGTGTGCAATATTAATTAATATTTTATGACGCTTACTGATGTGGCAGATGATAGTGCTATGTGTTTGACAAATTTTGTGTTCGTAGGAGAGTGGTCTCCCTTTGCCAGTAGGTTAAAACTGACTTTGACAAATTTTGTCTGCTTATGAGAGTTATCAACCTTTAGGTTGAAACAGAGGTCACGCTGGCTAGCCTACTTATTGGGTTGTCACAGTTACAATGAGTTTCCCATTGTTGATATTGATTTCTTATCTGTAGCTGAGCGAAGAAGTAAGTCAAACCACATGCCACGCTTACTTAAGGTCAAGGTATTGTTACTCGTTATTGCACAGTACTTTGCAAAAATGTGTTACAAGATTTTGATTAATCCACCATTTTAGTCTGAAAATGTTACGGAAATTACCTAGGATTTTGTATTTATTAAAATTACATCAGTTTGTATTTTGAAATTTAGATCATGACATAATAATAGAGTTATGATGGATTTTTGTTAGCAACTGATTTCTCCCATTTGTGTTCTTTCATTGAATAACTTCTGTTCTTGTTATTTTACATTATTATATTGATTCTATAATTGTTAATGGTGTATTTTGTCCAAATAGGTTCGCTTAATGCCAAATGAATTAAATTAAATTACTAGTACAGTATATGATATATCAAACAACTAAATATATATCTCAAACCCCCCTCCAGTGCTAACTTCCACATATAGCCTAGGAGATATCTAGTAGGTGATATCACTTTCTACTATGATTGTTCTATGTCATCACTACATTGTGTTGTTGTAATGTTTAATAACAAGATATCTTACAAATGCACAGCACTATAATCCTTCTCAAATAAAAATGATACTACCCCTATGTGATAATTATGATCTCACCTGTTTGTCTTTTGATATAAAATATGTCAACATTGTTTGATATTTATTTTATATTAATACACTCTCGTGAGATATTCTAGTTATTAAGTTTTAGAATTTTAAATTCCAATTCATGCAACAGAAACGTAATGATCTCAGTACAACTTGTGCCTCCACCGAAATCACTCTCCATATTATTTTCCAATATTTTTGTAAATGATTGTTTTATGTTTGCATGATTTATTGTTTTATGTTTTCTGTTGATTGTCGTCTAATATCATTGGCTAACTTTGTCCTCTTTAGGCCAAACAGAGTAAAGAATCCAATTTGCAGCTTTTGCCTCTCAGAATTTATTTTAAAATGTTTTCAACACTGTTGACTTTTTAAACGTGTTATTAACTACTTCCTGATATTAACCCATAAAGTGGGAAGGTACGACTTTTTTTATAACAATAAGAATTTAGGACTCTGAAGCCATGGATTGTGGTTTGACATTAACCCTCTCCCTGCTGAAGGCAATCAGAGATGCCCTAATGAGCAATGGCTGTGCCTATTCCAGCAGAGAGATGGTTAAATCAGATTATTTCCTTTGCTTGGCCTTGGAGACATTTTTCTGTTTCGACTGAATGTTGAGGATATTAACATAACTCATTGTCCTGTAATGGTGAAAGATTCCCGCAGCGATGTTAAACTCCATATTCACTCACTCACTCACTCGTGTAATGGTAGAACTTGGAAATCTTTGTCATCTCCCTTCTCCACCATTGAATATTGAATACCGTACTAGTATCCCACATCCCTATATTTATGCAGAAAGTATTATTTGTAAATAATATATGGTTAGTTATTCCCCAGATAGTATTTTAATTTCTGTGTACAGGCAGGAATCTGATATTAATATTAACAATGCTATAACACACAACTAGTGTTCATAATAACTGCATTATCTGTGGTGTTTATTTTAGGTTGGTATATCTATTCTCTCGATACGATTGATGTACTTGTCACGACTGTTTGCTATCTGGACTAGTTGTTGGAGAGACTCAACATTGGCACACATTGTTGTGATAGGAACATTATTAATGCATGTGATATTGAAACATTGATATGTTATTATATGTGATACAAATATTGTGTATATGTGTGATGAGAACGTTGTGTATACCTTGTGTGATAACATTATGTAAATGTGTGACGACAGATATTTGTGGAAATAAATTATTATGTATGTTATCTTTTTGGAAAAGTTGTTTTGTAAATTAGACTATTGCCTGAGGGTCCATTGCCCAGAAAGATCGTCGAGCTACGAGAGGTGTAGAGCTACGAGAGGCGTCGAGCTACGAGAGGCGTCGAGCTACGAGAGGCGTCGAGCTACGAGAGGTGTAGAGCTATGAGAGGCGTAGAGCTATGAAAGGCGTTGAGCTACGAGAGGCGTAAAGCAGTCTTTATGCCTACAAGAGTTGTAATTTATAGCTGTTCTATGGAACAGCCACCAGGGCCCCGTTGCTCAAAACACTTGTAGCTACAATTGAATCTTAATTAATATTTTAGGGACTCGCTACAAGTGTAAAGCAGAGGTGCGTTCAAGCTAGAATACGTATCGATATGTATTGATATGTATTGCTGCAGAAGCCGTTCAGCAACGCGCG
>JAVCKZ010101367.1:0-10938 GCA_034780755.1 Lepetodrilus elevatus
TAACCAGCCAATCGCACGAACTGTGGGATACACTAAAATTACATAACCCTATCTCCTTACACTTATGTGGTATATATCACATAAATCTATCATGGCAAATGTGGTCGCGACCAGCAGGTAAAGGGTTAACAAACATTCACATTGATCCAACAACAGTTACTGTATCTAACATGTGACATTGTCCTGAAATCCATGGCATGTTCATTAGTATATTGATCAGTTCTCCTCCATTGATAGCGTTGACTTACAAGTATGGAGACAATGTGATGCCATTCTTCTGTAATAAACGCGATCTCTTGTTCAGACTACATGGGACAACGACTCATACTTCCTGTCATGCCGTTCAGAACATGTTCGAAAGTTAACTCTTTCTCCCCTCAGAACATGTTCGAAAGTTAACTCTTTCTGCCCTCAAACACATGTGACATGCCATGAACGGACAAACTACCAGCACACAAAATATGCAGTAGGGGAAAGCTTTGATGTGAGTGAAAAATCTGTATAAATACATAACTAGTTGAATGAATGCTAACTACCGTACTCAATTAACTGTGGTACCTTTAAAAAAGCAATGTTATGGATCATAAAGGGCAACATATGGCTTTAAAAGTGCAACGTTATACCACACATAAAGGTTTACGGTATGGCTTTACAAGAGCAATGTAATAGCATATAAAGGGTTACATTAATGGCTTTAAACGAGCAATGTTATCTAGGATATAAAGGGTGAGCTGAGTCTGGATCAATACTGTACTGAAGAAGTACAATAGTAGAGTACCAACAGTAGCCTAACAACAAAGACAGCTACTCCTACTCTACAATACACGTTGTCCTGTTAAGTCCCCTTTACTTTCCTCTCTCAGCAGGCAATGCTCATTGTTATGGATTTATTCCTGATGCTATCTATGAATGTATGGCCATTCATTTGTCTGTGATGACACATAAAACATACTTAATTTGATATTCAGCCATAAATGTAGTTATAAATGTGCACCGGTACTGAAATAGGTTTCCTTGCTGTATATAAGTAACGTTAATACTAGTAGGAAGAGACATTATTATTGATAATTAATGAGTTGGTCCCGAGATTATGAAACTTTTCGAGTACAATTTCATTCTGACTCATCTGAGACTCAAATTTCATATGGGATTTGTGAAAATGTTTAGTTGAGCATGAAATCGTATTCAAAAAGCTTTCATAATCTCAGGGTCTGGATGGTAGTACCATACAACATTGACATCATATATTTAGATCAATGTAAACATTTTAACTTTGTTATTGAACATAATAATTTCAAAGAAATTGGGGGCTGATACTTATTTTTTTCTTAAAAATAAGAAATACAAAATAAACAAAAATTGCTCCTTCATAGGGCATGAAAGGCTGCCTCCAGTGGGTAAAAGGTTAAATTATATGCTGTCAACTAATTGTTATGAAGCTATACAACCATATGTATAATTATACAAATTGAATAACCTTGTATATAGGGAAAAAGATGCATCTGTAAGATAATAGAGGGTAGTGTATATGTCAGATCTTTGTGTGTTGGAGGTCAGTGCATGTGTCAGAGGGTCAATGTCAGCCAGTATCAGGGGGTCAAGGTCAGCATGCATCAAAGGGTCAAGGTCAGTATGTATCAGCAGGTCAAGGTCAACCTATATCAGAGGGTCAGGGTGCATCAGGACCCAATTGTATGAAACGCTAATACTCAGAGGTCCATGTGTCAGGTCAGTCTGTGTCAGAGGTTGCTATATGTCAGAGGACTGTCAGAAGGTCAGAGGTCGGCATGTGACATGTAATATCAGATCAGGCCGTGATCCTGGATGCTTTTGTCAATTTGGACGTCAGAGGTCTCAGCAATGGGCTGAAGTTTATCAATTACTGTCGCAATCAGCTGAGATAATCAATCAACGCCACCCAGCTCAAAGTCTGGGTCGCAGCTGTGACAATACGAGAGTCCAGCCAATTACACAAAACTTGCACACCATGTTCTGTCATTACTATTGATAATGATAACAACCCAATAGCTTGTGCTTGTAGGGACCCCAGTTTTGTTGTCCTGCGTCAGTGTTGGCTATGTCCTCTAGAGATGCAGCTAAATCTGCGCTTTAGTTCGGCAGTGCACCGTTTTTAATCTCAGATTCTCCTCCTCTCAAAATAGAAATACCCCAAAGAATATTCAAAGATTTTTCTCTCTTCACATTAGAAAACGATAAACGCTGCAGGTACAGGTGTTATGGTAATTATATTTTACGGAAAATTGCCACATGAATCATTTCCGCAGAAATCGTCCCGAAAAAATGTATGTGAAAATGAAGATGTGTTGATCGTGAAAATGTTCGTCATTTAGATTTATACAGTATTAGGACATGTCAGGAAAAAACTTACATTGTTAATTAATATCTGGCTCTTAAACATAATTATGATACATACAAAATTGCTTTACTTGTTTGAACAAAAACAGACAGGTTTTAACATTAGAATTTCTACCATTCAAGCAATATATTCTACAAGACGTTGCAGTCTGCTGGGAAACCATTGTGTGTAATATGTGTAATATGTACAATCCGACTCGTACTAATAAATAAATGCAATGATCGTTAATGCATGTTTCCCAATTCCGCCAGCAAACTCCAGTGAACAATACTGTAATCGACGTATTAAACGCCCTGTTCCAATAAACTCCCCCCTTAACTATTTTAATAATACCAATAGTTCATACCTAATAAATTCTGCCATTTGTATTTATTTCTCAAGGGATTTAATGCTGGAATTACCTCCCTTTGAGAAATCTATTTTTTAATTTCAATTTTTCTCATACTTTAATAAACGTCCCCTCCCCCAAGTCAATTTTGTTAGCGCCCTGGGCATTTAATACGTCAAATACGGTAAGTAAAACCAGTCACATATGACCAATAAAACCCATGTCAGCTCTTAGTTTACATCACTGTGGCAACCCACAGACCGTATCAAGGATGGCAGTCCAAGATAAATGACGACTTCTTCCAATCCGGTTTGACGAGTTACTCTAGTCCATAAAGCTGTTCCAATTGTTTGATAACAGCAGGTAACAAACACGACGTACCTATACAAGTATACACAGGCATGCTGGACAAAAAATATAAATGGGTCAATTTACAAGGAAGCGGGTAAACTTGTTCTTCCCCTGTCTTGTGTACACACATCGTGAAAGACGCTGGAAAGCAGATCGGCTTTATCAATAATATTATCTGTCTCCTTTCTGAATCGATTGCAAACAAAACATCTATGGCATCTATGTTTGCCTCCAACTTGAAAAGGGTTAGGCACATGAAATACGGTGATGAAAGTTGTCGGGAAGAATAGTAATAATATTTTTAATAACAATAATAATAATAATAATAGTGTATACGAATAAAGCATGAGATCCATCTTCGAAATCGTGCAGACAGCGATACATTGTTACCTAGATATATACAAATTGAATGGACTCAAATTTGATTCAGACAGAATTCACGAACACGAAAATTTACAAGCAGGATCAGAACAATTATAATTGATTGTAAGTCCAAATTTTAGGGACCCGTTTTTACATATGATTGTCTGAACAACTTTTATTGCTAAAATAGTTTTAGCTTAAAAACATATGGTACAGGATTGTTGGCAGTGCAATGTCTATAATGGAAAATAATTTCCGTTTCAATGAGAGTAAATGAGTATGTTAAATAGGTTTTACATGAAATTGTATATTATTTTATCCATGTGGTCTTCTTTTAAAAGGAGAAGAACTTGCAAGAAATACATGTAATGTTGGCGCAACATCCCTAAGACAAGCTGGTATGAACAATGGAAGGTAACTGCATATATTCAGACATGTATATTACACATGTGTAATATTATATATATCTACTTTATACTATAAATATACATATGACACATTACTGTATGACAGGTTCTCTAGTATTTCTACTAAGACGGCTCCAGTATTCCCCATTCCTGCATCTCATTCACTGAGAGTATAATGGACTGTTTTACCTCAGAAATGTCTGCGCGTGCACTCTGGAATGTACAGACCATGACAAAACACATAGCGGTACTACACAATGCTAATCTAGTGCATCGCCTGCTACAGTAGACATTGTTACCTCCATGCAGGCTAATGACTGCCATTTTCTATTACGAGACGACGGCATGACCGCTCCGAAACATCCAACATAGCGGATGGAAATTAACGGGCAAAATGCGCAAACCCGCATAAAGTTTCGCTTATTCAATTAGCTGATTGACAGGTGAGGCTCATTGCTCGTTAATAACGAGATCCTACAGGAGTGGAATTATTTATGGAAACGGTCATTTCAGTAATGTATTTGTAATAGCGGGGACAAATAGAGAGTGTATGGCTAGCTAATGTATTAATAAATCATGATTTCAAGTTTATTCAACAGTATACTGTGTTTGGAGAGATCAAAGCACATCTAGGCTTAGAAGCTTGTATGTTTATAGACTTTTAACATCAAACATTCCTGACAGTAGCAATATTTCCTTCAGAAATTTGAGGTTTCATAATAATAAAATGTCATTGTTGAAAAGTAATACGACAGGTAATATGGTGTAATAAACATTTGTGTGTCTTTAAGTTTAACAGTCACAATAGGTTCATTTTGTTCAAAATATTTTGTGGTTTTCCACATGACATTGCTCATCAAGATGCTAGTGAGTTAGTGAATATATATGGAGTTTAACGTCGCTGCGGTAATCTTTCACCAATTTGCAATGTTCAAGATGCTAGGATACTGTTCTCGGAACTTAAAATAATGAATGCTATTATGATTGGCATGGTTAATTGAAAACAGCAGAAACAGTAATAATGTATTAAGATGCGTTCCATTTGATAATATGTATTATCATTACTTGTTCTCGAAGTAAACGGATAATTTTCATATCAATTTCATAATAAATGTCAACTCGCAAATTTTCATATCAATTTTACAACAAATGTCAGTGAAAATTATGTATACTTATTTTAGCTTAAATATCATGCAATTATATTTACTAAAATGATATTTTCAATAATTTTGGATATTTTATCGATTCTTTTTTCTTCAGTTTAACACTGGTTTACACAGCATTTCACAATTATCCGTACAGATAAAAAGAAACTTGTAAAATTTCTTAATAAATGCACGCTAATGGGCTTCTATGGAAGCTATGCAACAGACTAACAAAATACACAAGAAAGTAGACCTTCAAAGCAATGTGTTTGTTTAGGCTATGTCCTCACAGTTACATGACTGGCGTAGAAGGCATAAGGGATGAGAGAGATGTTATTTATACATTATATAAGAGCCGTCATTAGTGATATTTACACTGCACACAGACATAACAAGAATTCAATTGGTTGGGATGTGACTAGCAATTAGCTTAACCATGCAGTACAAGACTAAAATATTTTCTTCTCAGAAATTTCGCACAATAGGTTTAGGGGAAAACCTTTTGCATTTTTAAAGCTCAATCTTGTAAAATTAACCATTTAAATTTTGTTTAACCATGTAAATTTACTAATTATTGACATTAATTTTGTTATGACAAAAATGGCTAAAATGGTATAGTAGTGACATGTATTATTTTATTAATAGTACCATGTAGTTAAAAGGTTAAATTTGTATTTAATATTTCATATTTTCTAAGATTTAAAACTAATGATTGAATATAAACATTGAATATAGAGTATATAATCCTATAGGTGATAAAACTACCGTTTAGCTGCCACAATCAGATTTGTAATACACACAGGTGATAACAGACACACAATGCCCTTTAAGCTCCTATAAAACTTGCTAGAGCCATGAACAAGCTATTGACAAGCTCTTTGAGAGCCGATATACGGGCCATTCTAGTAATGTTAATAGTGCAAGTGACGGCAATGAGAGTGTTATATACATATATGCATACACCAACACCGACTGCAGCTGTCGACATGTTTTACGGTCCATTGAACACGTTAGCAGAGCGACCCTATGGCAGTAAACATACAGGGGTGTTACTGGATGAAACAACCGGCTCACAGTCAGTCGTAGAAAGTCATTAGACAGTTGATGGATGCTGTCAGGTCATGGCATCACTGCTGTGAAGTGTACATCATGGCCTGAGGGGGTGGGGGGCCAGACCAGAGGGGGGGGGGGGGGGTGGCAAGACCATAGTTTAATAAGGACAACCCGTGTGAAGATCTAGGGTCATGCAGACATGCATAGAGGGAAACAGAAATTTTATTTTCAATTTACGAATCAGTTTATCACTTTTCACTTTTAAGATTAACCTTCTCCCTGCTGAAGGCGAGTTAACTTGCCTGATCACATGCAGAAATAGACCACTTTGATTTTGTTCAGCAGGGAGAAGGTTAATGATTAATGATGTTAACTTGTTGGTGGTTTACAACAACAGAAAAACAAGAGAGATAATGTAGTGGTTTTCTACCTTCTTTTACTGTAAACTACGTATTGTTTGCAATTCACCATTGGCAGTGTAAGAGATCACTACGTGTATCACTACGAGCACTACTAGAGCCTCTGATTAGTCTAGCAAGAGCTTCGCCGCAAATGTCTATTTTAAACGTAATTTTCTCAAGATAATTCTATATATAAAGGTACAATTCACACATAAATTTGTAACAAGTCTTGTCCAGATAAAAACAGAATTTGCGTTTTTCATGAGAATTCAGCAAATCACAAACTGTAGTGAGTGAGTGAGTGAATATGGAGTTTAAAGTCGCTACGGGAATCACACAAACTGTAATATATCATTGAACAGTAATTGTTACATGTTCAGGCTTACAGTCAGGACAGCTCTACAGATAAACTCTACGACTCCTGCCGAGTACTGCTGAATATTTCAGACATGGCATGAAACATTCCGCCAGAGACGAGGTCACTTCCTACTAAATCCTTTTAAAAATAAACAGATATTATCTAGTCCTGGGTATCAGTTCTCCAAGCTAGATAACATCCACCGTAAGACAATAGTTCTCGTAGGTGCCCAATCACCACGTACATCTATACATCGCCATGTGTATATGAAAGCTAATTACGCCATGTTCAAGATTGCTCATATGAGTATCACTAAGAGCATTAGGGCCTCCGAATATGGGCCTCCGTCTATGAGAGCTTCAAGAAACGATACTCGAGCCTAATATTATCATAGTTTGGTATATTATAACTAGATAACCATAACAATTACATTTTAGGATATTGTATAAAGAATGTCTATGTACATTAAACAATAACATCTCGTAATTAAGCAATGTAACAATTTTGTCGGGACAATGCAGATATCTTCAGGCAGTTAATATTTTGGAATATGTAATTGGTCAAACTTTTCCCCATTTCATAGCATACTCAGAACATGCAGAAGGAATACCAAGATTACTTTCAATGAGACAAGTCTTTATTATAAATCATATGCCACCAAATTCTTCTCCCAGCTGAATAAAATCAAAGTGTTCTATTTCTGCATGTGATCGGGCAAGTTAACTCGCCTTCAGCAGGGAGAGGGTTAATTAAGTACACCTACCCAATGCCCTGAGTACCACTTGTAATAATGATGCCACATTTGTGACATTTTAAATTTATGTGTGGAGATTCCATGTCAGTTTCACAAAATCTGTTTTCACAACGATTAGATCCAAAAAAATAATATCGGATTTTCCCCTACTCAATATACCGCATTATGTAGAGAGAAAAAAAGAAAAAACATCTTTACTTGTATTGTGTCCAAAGATTATTTTGCCACTTTATTTACTGGCCAATCAGGGAGTATGATTTCATGCTTAAGTTTTGTTCACAAATCCCCACATAAAACTTTAGCTTTAACATGATATCATACTCCAAACTGCTATGAGCAAAGACGTGTTTGAGTACGTACATCGCCTGTGAGAGACTGGACATCACTACACGACGAGGCATCCGTCAGGTTGACATCAGACATAGGACGTTTCTTCTTCTTTATCATTTTCTTCTTCCTGAAGGCCGCCAACTGTAAAAGGCAAACAGGCAAATGTAGCATCCAGTAATACTATCTGAATGAACGTATCACATGCTATTATATTAATAGAAGAAGTCATTGCATGGTAACATTGACTTATGATGCAACCTTTATCAGTTAACGCTCTCCCTGCTGAAGGCGACTTAACCTGCCCGATCACATGCAGAAATAGAACACTTTGATTTTATTCAGCAGGGAGAAGGTTAATATAGTGTTCAAAATAAAAAGGGGTCCTGGTGTCAATTTGTAAATATGCAATGTTAGTTGTCTATTGGACCCCCTGTAAATATTAGATTTAACCTCCATTAACATTGGTGCTAGGAAGAAGGTCCTGTTATTATGTTCTGAATTTGTAAGACTATGAACACTGGAAATATATGTTGCTGATGGTATATACATATGTGATGTCATTATGACCAACATCAGTGCATCTAGAATCCATTCACGCTCCTACATACACATGCTGAACATTGTTTAACATTATTAAAGACAAGTGGCTTAATTTAAAGCAGTTTTACAATGTCTATGTTGGCCCCCACGGAAACCTGGTATCGAGTATGAGATGGTAATATGAATGCTAAACGTCTGTCTATGGAATGAGGCAGCTTGAATTGTATACTCACCAGGAGAGGAAAAGCGAACATACATCATGTACATAATGATCAATTGACCAAGTTAATAATTTAGCACTATGAGCAAGCCCTCAAACAGAATTGCTAACTAGTAATTATATATCTGTATACATTATTGTTATACGATCATATTATTAATAAATAGTATTATCAATATCTAACTTTGTACGCTGACAGCCCTTATATTATCTGGAGTTTTGCTATAGATAATTTTCAAGTTGGAAATATTACACTTATTGAGACCTTGCATGTGACGTCAATCAATACGTCACAGAGCATTGCGGGTGGCAAGACAATGGGATTTTCCGCCGTTGCTCACGTCATCACATTGTTTTCTGCCACCCAAACCGATTTTTGCCACCCGACGATTGTTCCGTGCAAGGCCTCAATAGTAGATCAGACTTAGACATTCCAACAAATTTCAGTAAACATGGTAAAATAGACATACAGTCAAAGATCAAGAACTATTTTAATCTATAATTAGACTAAGCGATCATCTTATCTGTACAGACACCAGCATGATATCAGTACCAGCAACAGCTTCCAGGAATGCACATCTGTCCAGTGATAACATGTATCCAGTTACACACTAATCAGGCACTGAGATAACCAATCTGGTTCCCAGTGGAAGTAAATACTATTATGTCAGTGAGTCAGTACAATGAGAACTCATGAATAGCGTTAATTTCCCACTCAATAGTGGAAACCTTTAAACGTGTGTTATAACCATCTGGCGGCATCAAAATACAACACAGAAACTTCTCGGAGAACTTCTGCTACTCAAAAGTCAAAAGAAAAGTAGGGAAAATAGTGTTTGATCTAGTCTAATTCTTGCTAAATTATGGAATAAATGTAGTGTTGCATTCACTAGTTCAATGGGGACGCTATATTAATTATACCGATGTGGTATAATCATGTACTTTCTAGCTAAGTAGATAATGAATATGATCAATTTCTAGACCCAAACTGTTTTTGACACGTCGAAGCGGTTTCAAACTGGAACAAAAGTTTTTAGATACGCTCACAGGAGTGAAATATGATAATGCAAATGTCTCTGTTGAAAACAGTTTACAATGTAGTTTTTACCCTTTCTTTGCCAGCTTCAAGTTTCTTTTTTCTTTGCTCTTCTTCCATGTTTACGTGTATTTCTAATAATTTGTCAACACAACATCAGCGGCCATTTTCTGCCTTCATCGCGCCAACATATTTATCTCCCCTGACTGAAGAGTCTCAGTCGGCTTCTCTAGACTGTAGAAATTCTAGATATTCGTTATAATATTATCCTACTTGCTATATAAACTATATATGCATTGTACACGAACCTGGTACAATACTAATAATAATAATAATGAAAGAAAATTAATAGTCTATCTATATAATGTTGTGTGTGTATCATTGATCTAGTTTCAAGCTACAACTTTTGCAAAGGTGATATAAGCTGATAAGTTGAATCATAACCTACATTCTCGATTCTACTCATAAATTTGGCTCTGCATGTATAGGCCTGTTAGCCAACTTACTATAGTAGGCCTATCCTGTATAGCCTATGTTCCAACTAACAGCCTATTACCCCTACCTAGTTTTGTATATTTTTGTTGTTGGTAAATTGGACTCTATCTAAAGGTCTTAGAACACTCTTAGAACACTCTATATACTAGGCATAAGGTAGGTATGCATGGTAGACATAATTATTATCGCCTGAAAACCAGAGTGTTCTAAGTCCAATTGGAAAAAAAAGAGCTGTTACATAGGTAATATTAGGCTCTGGTTCTATTCCAAAGTCTGCCTCAAATAAAGGTGTTTTCAGGACAATTTTGGCGTAGGCTATAGCATATTGTTCTAACTCCACATCCAGACATCTATAATATAGGATAGAACAACCAGTCATGATACGACTTCGGACTTCGGACCAGACTGTTCTATCTCAAAATGCTATTATGTTTTGTTTGGATGTGATTAATGAAGAGTTATGGAAATAGAACACCATGGAAACTTCAGTGTTAGAACAATAATATGTCCAAACAGAATTATTATAGTATTCGTTCGTATCAGTTATATATGTCTTAATCCATATATATATATATATATATATATATATTATATTTATAATCAACTGAAGAGCCCTCAATAAACGGGTGAAAGGCCTATTACTAGTAATTAAAAAATGTTGACATATATAAAACAAATTAATGCTATTCTCGGTATCTACTTGGTTTTTTAAAACCTTTTTATATATATAGGCTATATATATATATGTATGTGTGCGTGCGTGTGTGTGTGTGTGTGTGT
>JAVCKZ010101378.1:0-10936 GCA_034780755.1 Lepetodrilus elevatus
TAAATTCTAAAAATTCGAACAGCCGCAAATCTAATTATTTTAGAGCGTACGAATAATTAGAGTAATTACGGTATATAGAATCAGAATATAGGCATCTGGGGTGCGTTTCACGAAAGGGGTGTATATTTACGACGGATGTAAATGACGCGGATTTGCTATTACGTTATTTACGTTAAATTGTATTACGTCATTTATGTCCGGCGTAAATATACACCCCTTTCGTGAAACACACCCCTGGTGACGCCTAATCAGAGATATATCATTACGTAGATAAGTGCTAATCAAAGTTATGTTAAATAAAAATTGATACAGCATGGTTATAAAATTATTCAGGCTGCAGTATGAATATAATTATAACCATTCCAGTGAACATATCATGCAATGTCACAATTGGTACAGCTGTCAATCAATAGCCCATTTAGATCAGGGCTCTGGACTAACATAATGCCTGACGTACAGGGGCAAGTTAAAAGGCATAATAACAGATATTTATGTTTGTTTTGGACTAGTTCTTAGCTATAACCGCATTTAGTACAATTCACTTGATATACATAACATAATGTTTGTACTTCCAAAACGATTTCCACCACTGTGCGGTTGACAAATTTCCACTCCAAGTCTGGAGCCCTGTAAGACGGTTGACCAGTTTATAAATGATGAATTAATCTCAGGCTATCGGGCTATGATTTATTTTACCTTCTCAACCTCCTGAGGAATATAAAGTTCCTATTAACATGATTAATAGTATTATTATTTGATTGTTATAACCAACAAACCTGCATCCTCATCGGAAGAATCGTCGTCAGAATCGTCAACATTGGATTTCCGAGCTGACCTCCTATCACGTAGCATGACAGCATTGACACCCACTCGGTTGTCACGTTCACTTTCACCAGTTTCACAACCTTCCGCAATTTGATCGCTGGATTCACGAGTGTTAATAATATCTCCAGCCTCGTCAGATTTCTGTTCCTCAGATTCATTCAACACATGCCCATGAATTTCTGTCATCTCAGAAGTGGATGTACTGTCCACTGTTATACCAGGATCAGACGATGTGATTCTATGTTCATTGGACAAATCACAACCATTTCCATTCACAACCGATTCCAAGATTTCTGAGACGTCTTTAGGGTTGCACGTTTCACTAACTACATTTTCACAGCTGCTTTTTTCTACATGTTGTATATCAGTCAATTCATTACCATGTTCGATGTTGAATGTTGCACAACCATTTTGATTTTTAACAAGATCAGAATGTTCTGATGAATGGTCAATTCCATTTACCATAGATATGGAAGTTTTCGAGTCGTCACTTTTGTTGCCCTTTTTTTCCATCTCAATGACTTTATCACTGAACTCTTCAATTTTATCCAAAGCGTGCATCTTTAATAAAGTATCTCCGGTACTTTCCTCGGGAGATTCCGTATTCAGAAATGTGAATAGATCTGACACAACTTGCGTATTGGTCCTTCCCGAGTTTTTCTTTGATGAAGATCTTCTCATCAAAACATCGTCACGTTTTTCAATGGGACTTTCTTGAGAACTATCTTTCTCGGTACCGAGACATTTAGAAGAGTCTGTAGGATTAATTTCACCGCAATCACCGGAAGCTTGGCTTGTCTCGGGATGATGGGTAATCACAGATCCTGAAAGATGTCCGTCTGCTTTTGGTTGGCCATTTTTGCAGAAATTCTGTAATTCAGAACTATTGAATTCCTCTGTATTTTGGGAAATTTTGTCTAAACCTCCGTCCTCTCTGTGTATACTGTCATCTGATGCAAATCCATTTATTCCCTTACACTGACCGCCTTGAAGGGCATCTTCACCACATTTAGCATCAGATGTCAGAATTTTCAACTGACACGGGCACTTCCTTATAACATTTGGATTATTACGTAAAGCTGATTCGACTAGTTTCGTGTCACTTACAGATTTTGTTACCAGAACCCGAGAAGGTTTGATGACTGTGTCCTCCGTGTGACAATTAGCACAGTATTCTTGCTCCTTGAGAAAACCAAAAACTTGACTGATGCAGCGTGTAGACTGGTCGGTCATTTTCTTCTAGTGTCTCGAAGCCTTTAAAGCATTCTTATGGCGGAACAGTCTGAAAGATAAGGAAACATGCCTTTAAAACATTGTAGAACTAGAACAGGAGAATCCATATATCAGTGGTGCCATATATTCCTTATAAAGACAATCTTTTCATAATCAATAAATTAAAGGTTCATGTCTCAATCCAAATACAGTTATTAGGCTACATAATCACAAATAATGAGCACTACTTTAAGTCTAATTATATTTTAGCCAAATATAACATAATTATATTAATTCAACAATGAATCCTCTTAAAATTAAAGTTTCTTTCCTTGTACATGTATTTATTTATTTATTTATTTATTTATAAACAGTTTAAATAAAAAACAGTCGATTTTTCTCACAATAAACGAGACAGTAACACAACAGTAGGAAAGTATATGTGTTATTGTTAACAGTTTGTGCTGATAATAGAATGCCTTTGTTGTCGCAAAGATAAACAGTTAACAATATTTTCTTAGAAGATAGCTAGATTTATCCGGGATACATCAATTTCTTTATTTGTTACATCACATTAATTTTACAAGTGTTGATCTTATTCAATATTAAGTCTGTTTTCTGTTGACAGCTATTGTACCTGAAATTCACTAGATATTTTCACAAAATACTGTAAATATTCAGCACAATCAGTCATGGAATTTCTGTTTAGCCTGCCCCAAGCAGAATATATGATCCATTTAAAAAACATGTTATAAATACCAATACTGGATCTAGCTCGTATGCTTACATCCCGAAATGTTTACCACCTTCTACGTGATCAGTGTGAAGATGAAATTGGTCATGCTTGGACTGCTGTAGATGTTAGATCTATACGGTGTTGATAAATTATGGTAACGAACATCTTGACCTCAAATATTCGACCTACTTCCTGGTCCACCGCTGACAGTGGAAGTGACAGTCAGTGGGTCATGTCCACAAGTTGTCATAATGTCCGTTGTCTGGCAGTTGCCAAAACCCTTGTACAGTCATAAAACACATCATCCATGTGGCACGAAAAGTGGGCACAAATAAAATTAATTTACATGCAGAAAGATGGAATGTTTGACATATCGATGAAGGGGTGTAAATAAGGAACGGCCCTCGTAAAATTTGGACCAGGATAAAATGTATTTGACTCTTAGAGCGTCCAATCCAGATAGTACAGCAACGTCGAAGTGTGCTTAGCTTTTGGGAGAAAACACATTAAAAAAATAACTGATGCCAAGAAATCGCATTTATAAAAAAAAAAAGGGCGAAATAATGTTCCTAAATCCCTAAAAGAAGAAAATTATGCCTGGGCTATAGACTCTACCCAGGTATCAAGCATGCTACGGGCCAATGCGGGCAAACTGACGCTCGCTTCGCCAGTGACGGCCTCGCCAATTCTACAGTGGCCCAGCTATGGCCCACACTAGGAATGCCAGCACCTATTCGACCGTTGGCTGGCCATCATTGGCACGCTGTCGGAAAAGCGATTAA
Organism: Lepetodrilus elevatus; assembly: GCA_034780755.1. Lineage (NCBI taxonomy): Eukaryota > Metazoa > Mollusca > Gastropoda > Lepetellida > Lepetodrilidae > Lepetodrilus > Lepetodrilus elevatus. The sequence continues at coordinate 3,556 of JAVCKZ010101378.1, forward strand.
TTAGCGAACTTAAACTGAAACAATGCATTCCTCCAGCGAGAAATGGGTCGAGTGAGATCCTTGTGATTAACACTGGCAATTAAACCGTTACTCTCTTGGTCGCCATCTTTGTCTTTTGTTTCTTCACGAGAAGGCTGGACTCACATATTCTCTGCCATTTCTTTCTTCCCGACACCAAGCAGGTAAATATATATCAAAACAATTGTGTAGCATGAATGTGAATATCAAATAACATTTGTGAACTCTTCAATTCTTTGGAATATTCATATATTTGTAAATATCTATTCAAATATTAGTATCTAATTTAAGACTGCATGATAGAGGTCACTTTGAAATGATATATTATTCCGTAGGTATGTGTCCTAGCTGATCGAAAGTATATTGTTCAATAATATATATATTTAATCGTCTGATGCAGTTTTACAAGTTCCTGAATTCTTCATATAATGCATTAATGAACAAATACTTAAAACAAGTTTCTATGTATATGCACCATATTCATGTAAATCAATGTATATTGACAATATGGTTCTACTGAATGTCCTTATAACATCCATGCATGGCAAATAGACAAATTATTATTTTAGTTATATAACCATTTACTTCCTAGTGTGGTATTCTTGGATAAAAACTACAATGCATGACTCATGGATCAAAACTCAATAATTAATTAAATCTTCGGGGTTTTTCCCCATTCTTCCCAACAGCTTCATCGGTGATCTGACAACATATGTATGCAATTAATAATTAATAGTTATATATAATATTAACTAATAATATTACATGTCATATAATACTCATTGTGATATCCCTTTTAGATTTAAATAATAAAGACTAATTATAATTAGCACTTGATGAAAACTTAAAATAAACTAATCTAAAACAACTTTAAAAGTCGCATAGAATATTATTGAAATTATTAGCTGTAAATAATTTCAGATTTAAGTTGTTGTGACTTGTTCTTACATAGTCACCTTTTAAATGCTCACACTTATTATTGTTTGATTTGGATATATTAACGTGACAGTTTAAACATTTCATTATTAGACTTTCTATCGTTCTAAGTGTATAAATGGATGTATCATACTGGACGAAACGCCGTAGAATTAGAGCCAAGGTGGAAGAACGTTTAAGATGTACGTCAAGTGCTTCTGATTCACATCATGATCTTTTAGAGGAAAATAATGACCAAATTAACCCTGTAACAGATACATCGAATGGATTAGTGTGTGCTAGTGCACCATGCACATTTGATAGTATGGAAGAGACAGATTCAGACTGCAGAACGTCAGGTCAGCCAGGTTTATCTATGTCAGCATTACATGATTTTGACAATACTGACAACGAAGTTGAACAGGGCAGTATAAGTGAGAATGAGAATAGTGACACAGAGGTAAATGATATGACAAGAGATGAATCAATAGGCGACAAGCTAGCAGAATGGGCTGTTACTTTTCAAATATCTCATGTAGCCCTGTCTGCACTTTTGAACATACTGCGCACTGACAATCCCGATCTTCCTAAAGATCCCAGAACTTTATTACAAACGTTGACAAGCTATGATATTAAAGATATCAACGGAGGACAATATTTTCATTTCGGGCTGGCAAACGGAATTTTGAAACATATTGCAAATGTTCACAGCATTTCATCCGTATCCTTTCAAGTGAATATCGATGGCTTACCAGTTTTTAAGAGCAGCTCAATGCAATTTTGGCCGATTTTGTGTAAACTGGTTGATCCTATTGTTCAAGAACCATTTGTTATTGGCCTGTATTATGGATCATCTAAGCCAGAGCAGCTTGACGAATATCTACACGACTTTGTAGAAGAACTGCAATTATTACAAAGAGATGGTATTTTACATGAAGGGAAACGGATTAATGTGAAACTGTCGTGTGTTATTTGTGACACACCTGCTAGATCATATGTTAAGAAAACAAAAGGGCATATGGGATACGCTGGGTGTGACAAATGTACTCAGAGAGGAGCGTGGATAGGTAGAATGACATTTCCAGATGTTCGTGCACCTCCTAGAACAGATGTTCAGTTCGACGATATGTCATATGAAGAACACCACACAGGGATATCTCCATTTAGCAGATTGCAGATCAGAATGGTATCCCAGTTCCCTTTAGACTATATGCACCTTGTTTGTCTGGGAGTGATGAAGAAAGTACTGTTGTTATGGATCAGAGGCCCCGTTTCAATTCGTTGTCGCATTGGCAACAATGCAGTTAGTCATATATCAGAACGCCTTGAATATTATCGATCTTATATTCCACAGGAATTTTGTAGGAAAGGCAGGGGTCTGAAGGAAGTTGATAGATGGAAGGCAACAGAATTTAGACTATTCCTTTTATATACTGGTCCAGTGTCGCTCTCCGGAATTTTATCTTCTCGCATGTATAAGAATTTCCTACTTCTGTTTGTGGGTATATTTTGTCTGGCAAGTCCATACCTCTGTCGGGAATATTGTAAATACGCAAATGACGTTCTTTGCCTTTTTGTGCAGAACTTTGCTTCAATGTATGGAAATGAAATGCTAGTTTACAACGTGCATGGTTTGACACACTTGGCAGCAGATGTAGACAGATTTGGACCATTGGATAGTTTTTCTGGATTTGCCTTTGAAAACTATTTAGGGAAAATTAAAAGATTGCTTCGTACTCCAACCAGTCCTCTTCAACAAGTAATCAGGCGATTTTCTGAAAGACGAGTGGATAAAACACCTACTTGTTCAGGAAGGAATCAAAATTGTATCTTAAGACGGGAACATGGAAATGGTCCTTTGCTGAGGGGTATTGATACACATGGTCAATATAAGGAGATGCATTTTCAAGATTACATGATTTCAAATAATGAGGGGAATAACTGTATCAAAATCGGAGATGATATAGCAATAGTACGAAATATTATCAAGCTTTCAGATGGTGAAATAAATGTCATATATGAACAATTCACAAAACTAGAGGACTATTTCGCATATCCACTTCCTTCTTCACGACTTGGAATATTGAAGGTATCAAAATTAAGCGGGCGCTTAAAAATGTTACCAGCAACAGATATAACGTGCAAATATGTTCTTCTACCTTACAAACAGTCCTATATATCAATTCCATTACTGCATATAGGTTGATACTGATAGAATTCCACTAGAAGCATAGGCTGTAAAACAGAAACATTGTACAATAGTTTCACTATGACTATAGACAAATAATCATCAAATATTGTTTTTGTGTTTTGTGTGTCTAGGTTATTGGCTAAAGCAAAATAAACAAGTCATAGCCTTAATTCTCTGCTCCTGATAATTAATAAACAGCTAGTAAATGCTATTAATAATAATGTTGTTTCATGCGTAAAGCAATAACTTATTGTAAACGATGCATTATACTAAAGGATTACTATATATGACTCAACAATGCTTCACAATTTTTATCTCTCCATAAATATCCTAGTCTAATGATGTTATTATTTCAATATCTGAGTTGTCTCAGTTACAAAACTAACACAATATAGGTCTAGTTTAATATATTTGGTATAAAGCAATGCTATCAAAGGTGTATTACAACAGCATACATGCATACATCACAGGGGAATGTTTATGGTCGTGACCTTCAAGAGGGATGGTGACATTGCCCTCGTTCCCGAGACATGGATGTCCCCTAACCATGAAGACTGCTATTGGCCTCCATTCAAGAACCAGCAGAAAATTACTAAAGCTGTTAAAGATGCTATCCGACCAGATAAGGATACATGGACCTTGTATGAAGTAAATGCAGTTCTATACAGCAGCTGTAAGTTAATGCAAATACTATTCCTACACATAATCGGACGGCCTTTTTGAAAACAATATTGCCATGGAAATGTAAAACCACTCATACTTAATTAGCTATTTTACGGATTATCCTATGTCTCTTGTTTAGCATTTACAAGTCAATAGCAGTAGATACATTAACACAAACATGCCATCCTCCAAAAACATATTTAAGTTATTAACATATGAATAATGAAAAACAACATACATGTATTGTTGAATACAACAGTTTTAGTAGACAATGAACATCTTTAGAACATTTAGTATAGGCCTATACTTACAATTTAGTGTCATAAATTGTTATCTTAATGTGTTTATAGTTTCATATGAGAAAGCAAGAAAAAAATTACCAATGGCAGAAGATACATCTGACCTGTACACGGAGGATGATGAAAGCCAGGCACGAAAGAAAAGGTGGTTTGAAAGTTATCATTTGAATTTGTACGTCCAGAAAATAAATGGTCATTAATTCTATTATGAACTTTTAATCAGTCCCGGTCCTTTCACATACTCTAACCATACTGGTTGAGGAAACCTGCAAGTAAAAAAAGTAATCTCGGCTGTAAATATGTAATAACATTACTATTCAATGATTACTACATTATAGTACTTATTGCAGCTATTAAAGGTAACTAAATGTTCGACGATACTTGTCATGCTCAATCATTATGACCTGCAAAGTAATGTCTAATTACATTTTCAGAAAGACTCTGCGCTATGTATCAAGCAGTGAAGAGGAGGAAACTGATAGACCACCGAGCAGGTCAATACTGTATTTACCAGAGCCACCTGAACATCACAGTCCCCAACCATCATGCAGTAGGCCTACTCCTACTGCCCTACTATCCCCTCGGCGTTCACCACGTAGGATATCCCCTCGGCGTTCACCAAGGCGACTATCGCCGCCAATGCCAAGAAGATTGCAGCTCAACATCCCCCAAACACCCCCAGAGCCCTCGAGCTGTAGACCGGCAGCAAGAATGACATCTCCTCCTCCAGGTTAGTGTACAAAGTGTATTCACGTGTGTCAGTGTACATTGTGGGAGAGAGAGAGAGAGAGAGAGAGAGAGAGAGAGAGAGAGAGAGAGAGAGAGAGAGAGAGAGAGAGGGGGGGGGAGGAGGACAGAGCGTGTATTGATTTGTGTGTGGGGGTGATGCATCCACCCATAAAGTAAAAGTACAGATGCATCCACACATGTTTATCAGAATATTTAACGTATTATCTTGTCATTAATTTTCAGAGTATATTCGACAACTGATGTTGGCTATCGAATCCAACACGGCCAAAGTGGTGGAAAATAATAAATTACTCCATCAGTTGTCACGCATGGTTGCCAGCCATGGGATTGTGGAGGAGGAGGGTCATAGCATCAAACTCCCGATAGCTAGCCTGGATGAGCTAAGGGAGGCTGAAGTAGACCTTGATGATACATCCACATTCCGTAACCTGGTACGTACGAATGAATGAATGGATAACATCTTAGATGATTTTAGTAGAAATAGCATTATTTATATATATAATAAGTAACCGAACACGCAATATATAATGGTGTACTAGTAGGATAATTTAGGAGCCATGGTAATGCAAAAACACTGTCGTTGTGCATGAAGACGTATAAAATTAGGTCTAATATTATTATTAGTAATGTATTTATTGGTAATCCCAAGTTATGCTTTATTGAAGGTCAACACCCTAGGAACTACGGGTGGTTTAAACGTTAAAGACACAGTAAGCCGGATACTTGCCCAGGTCATATCACACCCACTTGCCTTAAAGTTGAGCTGGAGTGGAAGTGCCGAAAATACTTCATTTAGAGGCCTTAAGAAATTGACAGATGCAGTTATTAGTAAGTATATGAAAACAATCTGATTGGACTATTTGCAGTATATCGGTCATTGGAAACATTACATGCTCTACTTATAATATATATATCATGTATGAATTCCTTGGTTTATATTTATAGTGCAAACTTTTATTGCAGAATCAGCACGAAGGAATGCAGTCTTGAAAAGTTCTACAGATGCGGAAATTCAAACAAGAATGCAACTTTGGTTTAGATATGCATTGGTCGAGAAGGAGGGAAACGGGCCAGAGTTATGCGAAAAGCAACAGCAACGGAATAGAGACACTATATGACATGCTTGTGTTGGAGTGTAGATGATGTAGTTTGCCATTAGTGCATATTAGGTGTCAAGTGTACATGGTAATTGCTGGGTATGTTTTGTTGGGATATGTATGTTTGTATATATGTATGCGATTGTGTGTGTGTGTCTCTCTCTCTCTCTCTCTCTCTATCTTTCTCTCTGTGGATGTGTGGTGCGCACTTGTGTGCTTGCATATGGCATGTGTGTGATGTGTATGGTGTAACGTTATAATGTTGTCTTATCGCCTGATCAGACCATGCTATTTTAATATATGTGCAATACACATATATGTGTATCTGAACAACTGTATCACTCAATCAATCATCATCATCAATGTTAATTATTTCATTTATCTGTACATGAATAAAGTATGATGCAATTATAACTTGTATTCATGTTATCACAAGCTGACTAGACACAAACATATGCTATCATTCACTGGAAACAAATGTATTACTGAATTAGATGAATGAGTGAGTGAGTGTTAAATACATACAATAACAACCACGGTTTGTTAATATATTTCGTGTGCAAACGTCTTTTACCTGAAAGTATGTACGTATGTTTGATTTGTCTACACATAATTTTACTCTGGTTTTCAATGTTCATACTTCTGCAGAAAATGTAGCTTAATTGTTGCCCAATATACTTGTGTAGACAAATCAAATGTTATTCTTTTCAGGTCAAATATTTTTGACCACGAAAGATGTTAACAAGTTGTGTATATATCTCTTTAATTATTTAAAGGTGTTTAACACAGGGGGGAAATGGAGGATAGAAACTAAGCGTGGAAAGGTAAAACAGTAGTAGTGACCCTTAATGTAACAAAGTCTCCTATTATCCATCGCACCATATCTACAAGCAGACATGCCACAACGCTTGTAAAATACTTACAAGTAGGCCCTATAGTGTTTCGGATCATGAGGAGGCATATTAAGAAAATATACATATTTGCTGGCCCAATGCCGGCAATACAACATTGGGCCATTGCTGGCCCAATGCTGGCAATACAACATTGGGCCATTAATGGCCCAATGCTGGCAATCCAGCATCGACCCATTGCCGCCCCAATGAGCAAAGGCGGTATTGGCCCAATGCTGGGCCAATGCCGCCTTGCTACCTGGGAATGTTCAATTGTCTCGTCTTGTGTTCATCATCAACCTCGAAACTGAGCTACAATACCCCCGTCACAAGCCCCGTGACACAAGGATAAACCTCATGGTCCCTTGTATCAGTTGATCAGCATATCTTGTAACTGTCTGTATACTTTATTGGATCCAACAGTCCCTCCTCCCTCACTGCTGCCCTTACTTGACCCCTCCCCGGCCTGTTCCATTTATTTTGCTGTGTTCACACTGAAGACTGTTTGACACTGGTTTCCGTGGGACTGTCTACGGAAACCAGCTTCGTTTAATCTAG
>JAVCKZ010101389.1:0-10934 GCA_034780755.1 Lepetodrilus elevatus
TGCTGAATAAAATCAAAGTGTTCTATTTCTGCATGTGATTGGGCAAGTTAAGTTGCCTTCAGCAGGGAGAGGGTTAAATACCGGTATGCATTTAAGAGATAAGCATCATAAGTTAGGATTATACAAGGGTAAATTGTGTTGGATTTTTTCCAATAATAATTTTATCATACAACTTAGTAGGTGGGAGGAATATTTTTGGGCGTTAACTTTACACATATTTTATTTGTTTTTGTTCCAATTTATAATAAGTTTTGTGTATACTGACTGTGCCATGTTGGAATCTGTTTCAGTGTCTGAAGAAGATAAAGAGATATATTGAAACACAGAACGAGACGATTTATGTTCCAAGAGGTCTGATGTTGGTTGATCCTGTCGAAAGAGGACTTCGAGTTGTATCCTAAAACAAATTCATGAACGGTGTATAGGAAGAACTTGTGCAGTATAAATCTAATATTATTATATTATAATAGATGATCAACAATGACCAAAAATATTTTATGAAATATTCTTTTCTGTAGTATTAAATATGCTAGTAATACAGTAATAGTAAATACTTATACCTATATGAAAAGTATTATTACTAACAGAAATGAGCCTTATTGATTGAAAATAATTTGAAAAAGTTATTAAAATATGGCATTTCAAGTACAATTGGTATATATTAATTACTTTTTCAACAGAATTTAGATGATGGGCGGTTTGTACCGATGTTCCAGCCCTATTTTCCAGTAAATATTTTCAGAAATTACATTTATTTTTAAATGCAAGTTGAAGTGACCGCATTCTTATGAGGGTTTTTAATAAAGAAATTAAGCCAATGGAAAAAATTAAATTAAATTCTCGGGTTACCACCAGATACCGGCGCAAGTTGGCTAGAAAATTGCTAGGTAGCTTGCAAATAAATCAATGTAACAACCGGTAATACAGGGCACCAAAGCTAGCCGGTTTGGCCAAAGAAACACCACTAATGACTTTCTCCTGAAAATGGGACATAACTCTTGAAGACATGTTTTTCTACGTTCTATATTTTCTCTGATTGCATCCAGATAATGGCATTCCATTTAATAGTAACTATTTTTAAGATGGTAATAAATTGTACATTTTTCTTAACCAGTGTACAGCTCGAGATCTGTGTTCTCAGTGAGAATAACCACCGATGATACGACGATAGACGTCAACTCTTCTCACACGGACGTCAACTCTACTCACACTGATCATCATCATGCCATCTATCAGTTCATCCCTACACACACACACATCATGTCTATTACACGGCTTACATCTTCAAGCCCAGAGACTGCGAGTACGTTTTTTAGTACAATTTCATGCTCAACTCAAAGTTACGTTCACAAATCTCCATATAAAATTTGAACTTTAGCATGAAATTGTACTCAAAAAGTTTCGTAATCTCAGGCCCAAATCTTGTGTCGCTATCCAGGTTCTTTTGACTTTTCTTAAAGAAGATCCTATGGAGAAAGATACAGATTGGAAGGAGCGAGTTTACACTGACTGTTCGACTTTCCTGGTTTTTTTTATGTTAGTCATGTCTTCCTCTACCATATACCTAGGACACAGAAGAAGAATTCTGTCAGGAAATACGGTACTTTAGAGGAATGAACAGTGTTGAAGATGAGGAAGTTGATAAAGAGCTAATCGGTGTGAAGAGGAACATGAAAGTAAAACTGAAACTCATTTATGATATGTTTGCCATCTAGGCTTCAAAGATTATTAAATGTTTTGAGTACGATTTTAACGCTCAAGCTCAAATTTTGTATCAGGATTTGTGAACAAACGGTTGGATTGAGCATGAAATCGTACTAAAAAAAAGGTTTCGTAATCTCGGGGCCAGATACATTAATCGTGACTTTGTTCATTTGTGATTATTTTCATCCGCATGATACATACACTGAGATAGATATCATTTGTAGTTTAATGAAGTTGTGATTTATTGAACTTGGTCGACAGTTTGGAAATATACGATATCAAGATTAAAAATAGTATACTTTTTACACTCTCCCTGCTGGATTAGGCACATCCACTGCTCTTTAGGGCATCTTCGGTTGCCTCCAGCAGGGAGAGGGTTAATTCATGACCGATTGTTTCATTCATGGTAGAATCGCTAATGTAAAATCCATTTTGGATAAGTCTCCATGTGTTTGCAATTCAAGCAGGTACACTTTTTATAAATGATATGTTACAGTATCGAGTTCATGGCTGGTTTTTTTCTTCTCTTTTTAACATACATATCATTGGTTCATTATTAAGATGTTTCATTCAGCAGTCCACAATATTCTAAAATATAATGAGAATTAAGCATTAAGTATGTTTTAGAGGATGTTGTCATTTGAAAGGAGCTTGAATATTAAAAGTTAACATGTTCAGACCTCAATATTAAAAGTTAAACATTTTTACAAGCAGCCACTTGGCTCCTGCAGAGTTAAATATTGGTTGTCAGATGCAAATTGGTTGTCAGATGCAAACTTAAGTTGCCATGGCGACCAAGTTAGTTGCTAAATTGAGCTGTTTAACCTTGTTCAAGGTGGTGGCAATTATAAATGCCCGACAGAGATTGGGATTAATCCATTAGGGAAAATAATTATATGTAAAGGTATGTTAAGGCTGAGGATGGTAACGATAATAAAGAACAATTTTAAGAACTTTTTTATAAGTGCAAAATGTCGAATTCATAAACTTTTCTCATTATCGTTTTCATTCCTTGTATGACTGCACCTTCATTCGTGAAACAAATGTGCAGGATAAAAACATTTGTGTCATTTTGGATACGGTACTCTGATAATAAATACCTAACGCTACCTTTAATAATATTAATTATACCGTATACTAGTACTACCGGTAGTATAGAATTTATCCAACTAATTTACGACTTTTACCAAACTACAGTGCTCTCTTGATATAACGCCCTTCAATGCACCGCAGATTCGGATACAACGCGCGGTCCAACGTGGACCCCATTTAAAAAATAAATAAAAAATAAACAATATTTTCTTTTTTTTTTCTCCAATTATATTCGTTGATATAATGCGGGTGGCATGTCATGGACCCCAAATTCAGCGTTATATCGAGGGAGCACTGTATTACAATGTTCATGTTCTATAGTAATAATCATTGTAATCGAATCATATACATCATGTATATTGCATTTTCTTTTTAAAAACAAATATAAATGTTGATTTGTTTGGATTATATTTGTCAAGTCGGTATTTATACTGGTGATGTTCACCCATTTCTGACATTGATATTACTGTAGCATGATTACCTTATGCCCAATTAAATATCTAGTAAAACATTATTTATCATTAAAAAATTATATTTGTGTCTCATAACCATTGGTTATTTAGGGTCTAATATCTCAATTTCAGATAATCAATTCCTATAACAAAACATGACAACAAAACATGGTCCCAGATTTTTAAGTATTGAAAGTTATGATTATTGAATTCCAATGTTCATCATCATCAGTAGCAAGTTGGTCAGACATGAAGTGTAAAAAAAAATAATAAATAAAATAATTTTGGAGTTTATCATGATTATTAAATTTTGATGTTCATCATAAACAGTATTACGTTGATCAGATGAGCAAATTGCATGACTTGTAGTGTGATAATGTTTTAAATAAAATAATGTTGGCATTTGTTATTATCATCTCGTTGCAAAAACTGACAGTACCTCTCTCTCTCTATATATATATAATGTTTTCGTCTTGGTCACAAATGTGACTGCCTTTTCATAGTGAATGTGTTTTACTTTTGTGTTATTGTGTATAGGTCACTGTGTACAAACGTAGCATTCCAATAGCATTGAGAAAGTTGCTGTTCTGTATATTTATCATACTTTTTATGTGCTATGATGGGGAATGCTGTATGTCTTGCTCTACATATTGCCAATTTGCTGTCTTATTACACATGCTGTCGATTGCTTCGACTCATTTGCAATGAAATACATACTTGTATGATTTGAGGATTATTTATTTATATATATTGGAAACGTTGGCTGTAAATTATTCGATCAATACACATGGAAAACAGGATTTAAAATATCCGTGTCATTTTGGATACTCTGATCATTATTGTGAACAATTTTATGTTATTTGTATTTTTATATTTTTCGTCACCCATTCATGAAACATTTATCAAGATATTTTCAAGTTAAATCCTTAGAATGTTTGTTCTGGTGTTGTGAAGACTATGACCCAAAAAAAAAAATCTGAATAATTTAATAAAGCTTAATCTTACGTTAATAATTAATTAATTATAGATTTTTTTAATGCAAACTATATTGTGTATATCATTAGCGCTTAATTATTTCATGACGGTGTATTTTGTCAAGAACAATATGTGTTCTGTTAAACAAATTCCAGCAAATTATATAACTTACTGATCAAAGTTACTACATTTTCTCTGATATATTGTTCCAGATATTCACCAATCAAAATGCTTATCACACGTTAACGGTGGCCATGATAACGGGCAGGTTAAGGTGGCAGTAACCGAATGATCAGGCCCAAATATTTCGGGGCCAGGGAGCGTTTGAGGAAAGGATCATACTGTATACACAGATATTTATGGTTGTTTTGGAATAGTTCTTAGCTACAACTCCAAAATACATTCACTTGACATACATAAAATCATGTTTGTACTTCCAAAAACCTTTCCCCGCTGTTTGGTAGACAAATATCTACTGCAGCCCATTGTAGTCTACTGATAGATAATCTGAATATGGTCGTATTGTTATTTGCTTCATTATGTCAATGCAAGGGGACATAACTCAGTGGTACGACTTAAAACATATAATACTCACATACTTCATAGTTCAGTTGATGCATCAAAGACAAGATAAATAGCGGAACGTTCCTTATATTCATATAAAAAAAAAATATGTTGATAACTATTCATTACTGGAGACTAAGTACATCAGTAAATAACAACTTTTGGGTGGATAAATTGAGCGTAAGTAGTCTCAGATCGAAATTTGTTTGTCCATTATGCATGCCTATCAACTGTGATATTATGCCTCAAGTCGTTTTCTGCTCTATTAGTAAAAGTATGTCCTGATCACAGGCACTTGAAGCAGGCGTTCATACCATGATTACAGTAGGATCCTTTCTTGAAACAGAGACCACAGATGATGTGATCCATTCATCATAATTGCAGTTAAAATTAGAAACGAAAACAACACACAGACAACTTTCTTTGTATATTTTATTTTTATTATTTTTAAGATTGGTGCAAATTGAATGTTTGATATTCTCATCCAATTTTCATGATCCGGTTTATATGTCATTGACGCTCATTAAATGTGACTGCACCCAAACGTAAATATGTGACGTTATGTGTGAATTGTTCTGATGTTAATTTATCATATGTTTACATTATGTGTATATCAATAAAATGTTATGTGCATAATTGATTGTTGTTTTCCAAATTTATTAAGATATAATGGCAGTAATTATAGAATATGTATACCGGCTTGAACTCGCAGGTTTACAGCAGCATTCAGTGCAACAGATGTTGCGGGCTTCCGCTGGACTTGATAGAAGTGAAAGAATCTTGAAAGCGGCTCTTAAAAGACAATCCCCAATTAAAAAATATATATACATGTATTACTGAGCAAGGTTGAAGAACGTGGATCGATTTCACCGGCCGAGTCATTAAAAAAACACGTTAAAAATATGGTACTTGTTGTACCCCTGCTTGGACCTTGTCTCCGAAATCCAAACGTTCTACTATAATACTAGTCTAATAGGTTACTTAAATTCTCCTTGTATCATATCGCAATGAGAATGCCAACTATATTAACTCACAGTACGTGATGGGGAGTCGGTCTGAAGGCGTTCAATCGCAAGAGAAAGCTCAACATCATGATGAATTCCAAATTCCATTAAATAAAATATCTCTTCTTGCCTTATTGTAATCTGGTATATAGGACCACGTCTTTCCGTCTGCACTTGTCAGTGACATTGCACCAGGAAGTAGACAAGCAGTACGACCTGACGTTGAACTAATAGGACTGAGTAATAACATCGTGGAAAAACAAATTACAATACCAGAGGGAATAGGGTTGCAAGCAATTGCATAATTATCCAAGAGCAATACCGGTAGTCAATATTTATCAAGTTACTGGCCGGAATCAGCATTTCCAACATTTTCATTTATAAATGAGGTAAGCATCGTAGGGTTTACAACAGAGAGAGATATCATCAATTCCAATATTTCCGTTTATAAATAAAGTAGGCATCGTACGGTTTACAACATAGGGAGAGAGAGAGGGAGGGAGAGAGATGATTGGGAAGACTGGGAGATGGATGAAGACGTATACATCCTATTAGGCATTCCTCAACGCAGACAAATGCAGGGGAGAGAGTGTACATGTGGGTGTGTTTGAGAGAGAAAGTATGGAAAGGGAGAGGGAGGGAGGCATACCCTTTATTGAAACAATATGAACTGAATGGTAGGCTATATAATTTTATTAAACTTTCAATCTATATACAATGTACTCTCTCTTTACTTCACTAAAATAGTTCTGTAAACATGGTAAAACTGAGGAGTTTCTACACATATCAAACATGCTATCTACATCTATAAACTAGTATTGTTTGCCGTCATAGCAAAATTAACGTGAACTTTCACTACAGAAGACCTCGCATATAACGAACTCATTGGAACCGGCTATTATATGTGAAGTCCGTTATACGCATATATGCCGCAATTAGCGTTAGACAGGGACCGGGACTTCAGATTCAGTCCGTTATATGCGAGTGTCCGGTTTATCCGAGGCCGGTATATGTGAGGTCTACTGTATTTATATTAAATAGTTTGTGTCACTCCAAGAACGAAACGCGTCTTCGATTATTGCTACCATCATCGTCATCGTCAACGGACATGAAGTCTTCGCCCTGGAGCGTTTCCGGTACCAGAGTGTCCATCGCAATGTTTTCCGTCTTGTTTAATTCACTTTTGACCGTATCTTCTGATGGCGATTCTGTGTGCGTGGTGCTGGAGTGTTGCAGCACAGCAAACTGGATCTTCCCAGTCCCAAACACGGCAAAGAAAACGGCTCCAAAGATTGAAATGGCGGCGGTGACTACGAAGACAATGTGCCACTTGCGTCTAGGTTCCTGAAAGTGATTACAGTTATAGATTATGAAATATATTTTATTAAAAGTTACATCTGTAGGGCCTATTATTTTATAGTAGGCGATCGTAGTTTTGGAAATATTATGATCAGCCTGTTTCACGAAAGGGTATAGCTGTTTAAAAATACAAAAATATTGAAATCAGTGAGACATTCAGAAAATGTACCTTGTTGTCCAATATAGGCCTACTTATGTAAAGAAATTAAATGAACATAATACATGCACTTTCAGGTAAACTACGTTTGATAATGAACTATGTCATCAACAGACCGTGATTGTATGCTTTTAAAGCTACAATTAACATATAATTATTTTTATTTTTTTTTAAGCAAAGAAAGAAAATCTCTGTACACGAGAACCCTACATAATAATACTCACGTAGTCGCTAACACCACCCGATATGTCAACAACAACGAGTGGAATAGATGCGATGGTATTGGACACAGCGAACAGGAGCCCGGCGTATTGGGGTGCGATGTCGAGAACGTTGACCGCATATCCGCTTCCCAGAACGCATCCGTTCACGGCGAAAGCGACGGTCAGTAAACTCACTATTAGCATACTGCACGTCTGGGGCAACAGTCCCGCGTTGATTAGAAGAATCGCTGGTGCCATCTCGCCTAGGGAATACAAATAGGAATTGATATATAGACAATTTATGTTAATTTAATTATTTTGTTCATATACATTTAATGAATTTAGCTTTATTTTATAATAATACTCAACATAATTAATTAAGGGCCAGTAACAGGCATATTCCTCAAGATGAGTGCCGAAATGTGGTAGAAGGCTTACATTATATTAGTTTGAGTATAAGATACTAGCAAATGTATACATTTTGAGTGTGTTGATTTCTTTTACTATAGGTATTTCAATAAATATATGATTTATTTTACTATAGGTATTTCAATAAAGAAATTAACGAATGATCAATGAATAAAAAAAATAAAATAGTATAACATAATATCCTCTAAAAAAACAACCCCAATAGCAACCAAAGATAAGTTGCTAGATAGTAGATCTATACGTCTGTCAAGGCCGGTCATCAACACCGCTGTCTGGTGGATTTGTAAATAAGCCGGGTTGTTTACAAGAAAAACGGATTAAATTAGATTCCACTAATTAATGGGGCATCGTACAAAAACAACAACCGTACAAGAATATCTATTAATTATAAAATAGATCTCTGCAGGTTTCAAGTAAATTGCGTTTGTTTTAAGACCATTATTCATTTCAAGTTCTGGATCACGTAACTACAAAAACAGATCTTGTCTATGACTATGGGCTGTAGTTTGTTACTGATATTTCTGGTGTTGTTTTTGTGGACGTTAATTATAATGGACATATGGATAAAGTATATCTTGTACCTATAGAATTAAATATCTTTCGTACAGATGTCGTGGACAGATACTGTGAACTGCTGAGCTTATCAGCAATGTTGCTGCTGAGTAGAATAGCGAGTAGACCGCCTGTGTATGCCAGTCCAAGGATAATATGTTCCTGAAAGAAAGAAATATATATGTTTTCCTTTTTTTTCTTCTAGTATTATATAGAATCATGAATGTGTTTAATACCAGAATAGAACAAAACAGGACATTTATTCACATACTATGATATGAGGTACAATGATGTAGGGCTGTTATAAAAATGAACATGACGATCACGGACAGGTATTGTGGGTATTTGCTATGACGATTTTCGTTTCATAGAATGCATTATGAATCTCATTAAATTCATAAACGAAACTGACGCTCAACAAAGAATTATTAATGTCTTCTAATCGCGCAATTTGCCAATTACCATAATTGTATTTACTGAAAAACTTATGACATAGCTAAATGCCGAAACTGGTACATCATTGGCATCAAGAAACATTTATTTTACTTATCACATATATATCGCGCGATATATTTTTAACTACGCCCGCGTGATATTGCTAACATTTAACCCTCTCCCTGCTACTGGATTAGGCACTGGCACTGCTTTTAAAGGCATATTCGGTTGCCTTCAGCATGGAGAGGGTTACATTGAGTATTGGCTGTCAAACGACTTGGCCATCTTCCTGCTGGATTAGGCACGGACACCGCTCTTTATGGCATCTCCGGTTGCCTTGAGCATGGAGAGAGTTAAAGTAATTTACCCAATACCAAATTTAATTATTTCCCCCTGTTCGAATAATTAGAGTAATTACGGTATCTTCTCAGTTGCCGAATAATTGCAGATTTCATGGTATACAGTAGACCTCGCATATAACGGACTCATTGGGACCGGCTATTTCTGTCCGTTATATGCGAAGTCCGTTATACGCATATGCCGCGATTAGCGGGACCTGGGACTTCAGATTCAGTCCGTTATATGCGAGCTCCGGTTTATCCGAGGCCGGTGTATCCGAGGTCTACTGTATAACACGCGCTGTTCTTGGGTGAAGGAAAACATGGAATGTTGATGAACGAAAATAGGGATTGTAAAGGGCATGACCTAATTATTAGTCTCCGGATGTAGACCATGCGGTCCGATTTCTGTCCGCATGAGTCCACACACGTGTGTCTTCTAAACACGCCATCAGACACACGTTATGGAGACGACGATTGCGTGCAGCGGCAAGGACAAAATAGATTAAATACAGTTCTCATTACATTGGTCTCGTAACATACCGATCCATTTGGAAAGTATGCATCCGAAATCAGCCCCAGTTATAATGTAGAGGCATTGTATTGTTGGTCACATTAATTTTACCATGCAGTTGCAAGCTCATCTTTGCATAGCATTTTACATCTCTTTCCCCAACATATATTTAATATTAATTTAAAACTTAGCGAAACATATAGAAAGAATGTATCCCAAATATAGACTATATAATAATGTGTATACTATTATTATACTGTGTATATTATAGCCAATGAAAATAGTGCTCTGTTTTAAATATATAGAGTGATCCACTTTGGTTTTCGCGGGCAGCCATTTTATTGGGATTGATACATTCTCAAAATATTGCTCACACTTGTAAGATGGCAAGAGTAATTATTTAGGAAAATATATTAGGAAATATATAAGAGTTGCGCAAGAATATGTACATGCAATAACTAATTTAGCTTTCACCTATGCTAATATTAAAACTCACCTCGCTAGTGCTCGCATTCAGCCCGTGCCGCACGTGCAGATGTAAAGACTGGATATAAGTATGTCTGGCTAAAATATTGCACGTGTGTGTTACTACAATTGCCCAAAGAGGATGACTTGATAGTATACTTTCCCACGAAATCTTCCTGCCTTTCTGTAATAGATGTAGAAAGACTAGGTAATTCGGTATACACACATGCAGTATTTAATTATGCTGATCCCCCAGTCATCTATTGGTGTAGTAGAACGAGCATTCGATATATATGTTCACTTTCTTTTATATTAGGTATTATTATAACATTGTGTCGCCTAATAACATGTGTGTTATTTTACAAACTTACGCTATAAGAATATGGGTATTTACAGTTTATTAGCGGAGTGTCTAGACATCGTCTATATCCTGCATTTATAGGAATACTATTTGTATTAGACAATCTTCATCGAGTATAAATATAATACTGTACATATATAGAGATTATCCCTAAATGCAGGGTATAGACCATACCTAGACTCTTTATAACACACCAACATAATTATAATACCATTTTCTTCTGCTGAAACCTCGACAGCCCGTGTTCACAACGGATACAATTCGAACAGAAACAGTATCATTTTTCGTAAAGAAACGAGCATTTTTCGTAAAGAAACACTTCTCGCTGTG
>JAVCKZ010101400.1:0-10934 GCA_034780755.1 Lepetodrilus elevatus
CCCCCCCCCCCCCCCCCTCCTACCAAAATTATAGAAATAGTGTAACAGAGAGTGAGCGACTGAAAATGCAAATTCTGCGCCATTCACGATAGATCATCTTCATTCCCATGGATAAACTTCATGAAACGCAATCTCCAACATGATACACATGTTGCAGGATTTTTTGATTTATGACGCTGATGAATGATGAATAATGCTGAATTATCTCAATGATGAACAATGTTGAATTATCTGTGGTTTACTCAACGTAGAATGAGGCAGATTCCATGTACGGTGCTATAGTGAATGTTTTACATTTCTGAAGTCAGTTTTCATTGTAGTGAGGCCTGAAAAGATATTCTCAGAATGTGAAGATACATTTGTATATGCTTCTTGTTATGACATGTTGACGGTCTCTAGATATGCTCGGTTGCTTGTAGACAATTGTCTCTCAGAATAGACAAGTTTGGCAGTGTGACCAAAGTACACGTATTGTGCGCACTGAAATGTTAGTATAAGATTTCCTACATGGTCGATATACATACGTACCTTTAATACTTTTACGACTCGGGACGTGTGGATTGAAAGGATCATGCAGTATTATTATTCCTGTGCGTCGCATGCATAAAAGTAAGTACATCTGGATAGGGAATGAGGTACAGAAATAAGTTGTGTGGTGTGTTGGTATGTGAGGGCATACAGACAACTAGGGAGCTAATACACCGGGCACTTTAGTTGAAATCCAACGAAATCCAACACATTCACATGCATCAAATTGGATAATTGTATTATGAGGAAGAAGCTCATCTCTAGCTGTTGACATAATTCAATCTTGTGCTGGACCGAGATGTCAATAAGTGATCGGGTGGTACCGATTTAGAGGAAGAATTCCATCTCAGCAGGTAACGTGATGAAGTTGGGTTTATTTTGGACATGTCCACCTTTGACGTCATCTGCTTCAAACTACACTGGGCATGTAACAGCTTGTGTCCATTCTGGTTAACATCTGTTATCAAGACAGCTTTATCCCTGAGGCATTAAAGAAAGCCACGTTATTGACTAACCAGTAGCTCAGCATTAAAATGGTCACACTTTCACACACTGCCATTAAACACGGGCCTAATGAGAAGCTAGCGTAGGTCTATCAGTAGCTGCCGGTGTGTGTGTGTGTGTCACGTGGTCGTTTGTCAACAGTTGATGATGTGCTGGTGACTCCAGGGTATGTTATGGCCTGGCTAGCTCCCCCCCAACTCAAAGTTAACAGCTTCATAAGTATGATTTGTATACAGTGTTGTCTTCTTGCCTGAGGAAGTACATGTTACTTGCTCGTTGGAAGTGATCGTACAAAGTTAATGCAGTGAGTGACTAACTTGATGTTGGTGGTGGTGGGCATTAGTGATCTGACTGTGGAACATCTGCATAAGCTTCCGTAAAGCCCCTAGTGTGGCTTTTTTAGTGCCTAGTGTGGCTTGTTTTAGTGCCGTTAGGAAGCAGTCCAAAGGGACAGAGACTGAAATTTACTGCAATATGTAAGTAAGAATGGAAGCTTTTGACTGTCGACATAGAACTCGGTGTGTAGGATTATGTAAGTGGGTTGTTGTGTTCATCAATAGATTTGTTCTGTTATTAAACAGCAGATGGACATCTTCACTGATACTACTTGCCACCCATCTTCTACATGTTAGGTATTAACCAACGTAATCATACAAATATTATGTAATGTTAGTAATATTTTGGTATTTATTAAAATGGTCAGTTTGTGTTTCTAGAAATGTTGTGTAATGTTTGTAATATCATTTTAGTATTTATTTGAATAGTCTGTTTGTGGTTTTAATTAAGTCTTGGGACAGTAGCAGTTCACTGTAGTGTGCATTAACTGAAGTCTTGGGACAGTAGCAGTCCACTGTAGTGTCGCTAACTAAAGTCTTGGTAGCATTGGGGTCCACTGTGTAGTGTGCAATAAATTAAGTCTTTGGACAGTAACGGTCCACAGTGTAGTGTCGCTTACTGAAGAGCTGTTGTTGTTCGGAGCTGGACGGCAAGTCAATGGCAAGGTCCCAGCAGTAAATAGTGACAGCTTGCCAGAATGAGAATAACATTGCAGTTTATGAGAAGAAATCAACTGCCAAGTGTAAAGTTATTTATACATATTATTATAGATATAGCCGTATAAATAGCTGCGCCAGTGAATGGAACTGAGAGAGTAACAATTTGCTGCTCTATGGTTGGCGGAGCTCTATGGTTGGCTGAGCAATGGTGAGATGTGTGTGGCCTGTTGGACAGTGGGCAAGGCAATGATTGAATAGGGTGGGAATGGTTGGATAGGTTGGTTGAGAGACCCAACTAATGAAAGGATGAAGTAGTTGATGAAGGGATGAATTAGTAATGAAAGAATGGGGTGATCTGCGATGGCTTTTAATAAAAGTGAATAACTGTTTGATTATATTTCAGATGGGTCTCTAATTGGATGTTTGTATTTGAATATGGCGATATGTATCTTGGTAATATGGATTTCTATTCGATATTGGCTGATATATCGGTGAACCGTGATCACCATATTGTGTGTCATCTACGTAAGCACTATCCATTCACACGCAAGAAAATTTGTTATTTCTGTAAATTCATTTGATATATGCAACCTGTCAGCTTGCCTCCGTGACTTGGATTGAATGTTAACTGCATTGCACAATGTTGGAAGGTGATTTAGGTATCAAGTTGGCACTTTATTGAATTTATTTTCACAGCAGACATGAAATTATCCAGATGTAAAACAACACTTGTCTGAGACGGCAGCTGTGTAGCTCATTCAGACTGTCAATCTCCTTCCTGAGCCGGTCCACATTCATCCACATCATCCACATCCATCTCCACATCCATCTCCATCTCCACATCCATCCACATTCATCTCCATCCATCTCCACATCCACCTACATTCATCCACATCCATTCACATCCATCCATCCACATCCATCTCCACATTCATCCACATCCATCTGTCCTAGTCCTAATCTCTACCACAAATTGACCATACCCATTTCACCATAAGTAATTAAATCACATGCCCAAAGACTACCATACCTATTGTTTTGGGAATCTCTCCCTTCTCTGTCCCCCACCGCAGATGACCATTCACAATACTCTGGTTATTTTACAGTCTTGCGGAATCTGTGTCACTCGAAATAGCGACTACGGTCCCTATTTGAAAGGACATGGTTTAATATCAGGTGATTGGAACGGAATGGAGGACCGGAGGCCGTTCTTTCCTTCAGTACTCAGTACTCTAATCTAACCCGCTATGTTGCCATGGCGATAGCACAATGGCTGCCACTTTAATTGATTGGGGACCTTTGCAATCAATTTTGTGCAATTATTATGCAGCTTTATGCATTCAAATGCCTGCGTCGTCCATCCGTCTTTGCCTTATCGGCCACCTTCGCTGACACCTATCTGGGCGGCTGACACCTATCTCGGAGCGAGCAAGCGAACTGTTTTCGGTTGTGGCAGTCTGTACGATAGTTGTGCAAAGCAGGACATGGAGGCGAGGACAGGAGGACCGGAGGTGTGTTGGCAGGACCTCGCGGAGATGCCCAATACCTAGGCCTCCACTGGTGCCACCGTCTACTGTCACTCAGGCCCTCCACTGGTGCCACCGTCTACTGTCACTAGTCTACTGTCACTCAGGCCCTCCAAGTATGAAGCGTGTGCAGGAGAGCTTGCTGTCAACGCGCCGGCGTTCCGGCTCCGTGTAACTCTGCATCACAGCAGGATCAGTGTTATTCCTATTTACGGTCGTTTTACCGAAAGAAAATGGTGTCGACGACAACTCTACATCAGTTGTATCACTGTGCGGAGCTCACCTGATTCGTCCACCAGGTCGGTGCGCGCGTGTGTTGTGTGTGTGTGTTATGTGTGTGTGTGTGTGTTGTGTGTGTGTGTATTGTGTGTGTGTGTGTGTGTGTTATGTGTGTGTGTGTGTGTGTATTGTGTGTGTGTGTGTATTGTGTGTGTAAGTATTGTGGGTGTGAGTATATAAATATATACATAATCATGTATCTATGTAAGTACAGTATGTACGAGTGTGTCGTTCGATAAAGGAATCTCATTATTGGGAAATTGAGATTGGTAATATGCAGGAGTATGTTTAGTTTGTTAAGCTTATTTTTGCCTTATCAGCATCTCTGGGCTCTCCATCATTAATTCATGGTTTTGTCAGGCTCGGGGAAGGTCTCCGCCGGCTGTGAGGACACACCGCTAGGTGGCAGCACCGTTCACGCCGCGGCTGCACAGCGCTGTGTGGGAATACACTCATGGTAGTGCCTATTGATAGATCTGCAGCTTCAATACGCTCAAGGACTGCGAGGGCCTTGTTAGTGGCATGACGCCATTATTTTGCCATTTGTTAAACAGCGTAGTGAAATTCAGCGGGGAATTGACACGTGATGAACTCCTCAGCAAGGGAGAGAGGCCATTTGAAGTCCGATTAATGTTGGGCAGCAGCGACAGCTAAGCTTCTTCCAGCGCTCAATGACGTGTTTGCTTCCAACACCCGCGTGAATTGACTCTGTGACTAACGACGTGCAGATATGATCGGCAGTTTGAATAACTTAGTGCAGTACTCGGGGACATGGCCGCACGTGTCCGCATGGAATAATCGTATACCTGATTTTGTAGCCGGCGTATAAATTCAGTCATGCTCAGCTTGGATATTGCGGAAGATTCATTTCCGTTTTGGTTTTTTCTATGACATTGTTTATGGAATTTAATTCATAAACGTTCAGGAATGAAGTCAGTCAAGTAATACCTCCTTGTGACGATTCAAATCTTTTGAATAATGAAATTTATTGGAACACATTTGAACCCTTACCTCCATTGGGTTAACGAAGACACCACCATGAGTTCCTAATGCATTATTGCATTATTATGTGTTCACCAAGTACTATTTGTGGATTAGGAACTGCTGTTTGTTGCCATGCTGCACTTTTGAAGAACTCAAATTAATCCGGTTACTTTCCGCTCTGCATCATGTCTGAATGCAATCGCAAACAAAAATAATATCTGACCTTTGTATTGTCTGTTGTGGTAAAGTTTGCGAGTACCGTGTAGCGGAGGTGATCGTAGTCGAGTGGGAAGACGGTTGTGAAATCCAGGAGGTTGTGAAATCCACAATTACCTGTGGTTGTTGAGTCTGCAGGTCAGAGAAGAAGGGAGTCTGCATAGCTGGGATAACTCACTTAACTGCGCGATTTATTCCCGGAGATGATGACGTGAGTGGCTGGCTTGTCCACCTGCTGGAGAGTCGGCTTGTCAGAAGGTAGGCCGGGTTCGAGCCTCGTGGAGTGTGTTTTCTCGTATCTGGCACCATCGTATAACGCATTCTCACTCATTCACACACATGTACACGCACGCACGCACAGACAACAGACAGACAAAACACTCGTCGCAAATGGGTGAACGATTCCCGCAGCGACATTAAACTCCATATTCACTCATACACAGACACACACACACCTTCCAGGTTTCATCAGTTTGAGATTCTATCGTATATTTAAATATTAATCGTCACGTATGGGTGAAAGATGACCGTAGTGACGTAAAACAATAAGTCACTCACTCACTCACTTATTTGAAATAATAAAAAAATATGTCTAATTATTTTTAATAAGATCTGTAATCAGATCTCGTCACGGTTCAGGAAGCAATTTCACCCCAGCTCTGGATACTTCAGAATCTCAGTTCTATTCACCATCTCCACTGTTCCATACAAGAAACACACAACACCAAGACACCATCAATATTATTGTTTGTATTTTCTAACCTAATATCCTATTTCCGTGTGCAGTTTCTTTTTTTTTCTTTCGTGACAAAGTTTATTCTTTGAAGAACTGCATTGGTAAACCTCCGGCAACGACCTGCTAATGTAAGCTTACATACGATTTTTTTGTTGTGCAATCTTTTCCATTGTCAGTTAATAATACATGAGTGTGAGTGGTATGAGTGAAGTGGAAGGTGTTGTTTGGCCAGGCAGGAGCGGGACAGATATAGACTGTGTGGGACGCAGGGCCACTAGAAGGTGGCTGATGATGATGAACGTTCTGGAGGCCACAGGAGCACGCTGGATGTCTTGTAGTAGCAATCTTGAAGACTTGGCAGTCAATGAGTAGCGGGCTTTTTATACTCGGCTTCCCATAGTATTCTAACAGCAAGTTTGTGTCATGCATGCCAAGGGTACGACAGTTAAAAGGGGTCAACTGAAGTTATTGTTTCATTGTCTGAACGATTATTTATGGAAGTATTTGTTTCTATGAGCAAGGTTTTCCCCATGTGTTTTAATTATCACTTTTTATTTATTTATTTATTTTCTTTTATACTGTTGATATCAATTTATATATGTATATGATCTTCTGTAAAAATATTCTGTAAAAATATTGTACCGTGATTTAATTTTTGTGTATTGTTTGGCAGGCTTTGTTAAATTCATATCAGCTAATATCATCAAATAGTGTTTTCCTGGACACAGCTGGAGATGTCATATTTAGCAATGATTTTTAATCAATTCGTGAGGAGGTGGAGTGAATCACGATGTGCACTGGTCAATGCCGTACAAGGTGTTTCATTGACTTCCAATGTCCTTCAGCCATATTAGAGTGGTGCCATCTTGTAGCAGTCACTTGACAACCTCGCTGATGAGCAGCTATATTGTGCGGCTTGTGGACACAGTCTTTCCTTGGGCATTGATCCCAATCCTGGTGTCCAGGCATCCCAATCCTGGAGTCCAGGCATCCCAATCCTGGTGTCCAGGCATACCAATCATGGTGTCCAGGCATCCCAATCCTGGTGTCCATGTATACCAATCTGGGTGTCCAGGCATCCCAATCCTGGTGTCCAGGTATACCAATCTGGGTGTCCAGGCATCCTAATCCTGGTGTCCAGGTATACCAATCTGGGTGTCCAGGCATCCTAATCCTGGTGTCCAGGCATCCCAATCCTGGTGTCCAGGTATACCAATCTGGGTGTCCGGGCATATCGGTCTGGGTGTCCGGGCATATCGGTCTGGGTGTCCAGGCATACCAGTCTGGGTGTCTTGTGCATCCCAATCTTTGTGTCTGACACCCATGTGTTCAGCTTCTATTCAGCATTGGGTAGGATATCATGTTTTTAGTTAATTTGCCATTATATTCTTCCTATTATTGTTCTTACTATTATTATTATTATTATTATTATTATTATTGCTGCCGTTTTTATTAATTATTTTCTACCTATTTTTGTTATTATTATTATTTTATTTATTTTTATTATTATTATTATTATTATTATATTTTTTTGTTATTATTGTTTTAAACTTCCTCATTTAAAAAATACATACAGTAAATTAATTAAATGATTAATCATCGCAAATAGGTGAAAGATGCCCGCAGCAACGTTAAACTCAATGTTCACTCGCCAGCTATTAATATAAATATTAATATTTATTTATTTATCATTATTACGGCTATTGTTGTTATTACTGTTATTGTTGCTGCATTGCTCCTAATTCCGATATACAGCCCACGCTGGTGACTTTTATGGGGAATGTCATCATTTGCTCCTATCAGTTGATTATGGGAGTGCATGGGAGGCTTAGGGGGGATTAGTGTGTTGAATAATTGATGACAAAGAGAAGTTTAATGTTAAGTGTGCTCATCAATATGTCATTGTCAACGGGGAGAACAATTCTTGATGGATACCCTTGTCACAGTTGCGCCCTCCCCGGCTAAACGTTGAAGATCCATGACCAGCCAGGGGTTATGTATTGTTGTATGGAGGAAAGGTTTCGGCTACGGCTGGCTGTCGATAATTATGATTATTATTGATGGAAATATTAAGTAATGATTATCGATATAAAACCTGTGGTATCGATACCTGTGAACAGATTTATGGATTACAAAATAAAGTTCTGTCGTGACGTGATGTTATAGTATCTTCAATTATTTTCATAGTACCTTCCATCTTGTGACAGTACCATCCATCTTGTCATAGTACCATCCATCTTGTGACAGTACCATCTATCTTGTGACAGTACCATCTATCTTGTGACAGTACAGGCTTTCAGTGGGAGATATAGTATCAGAGTAACACACCAAGTGACCCCCAGGAAACTGTTATTGTGATGAACGTAGCCTTTTCAATAAAACTATGTCAACATGCCACAGTGACACACAAGATTTTGTTATTGCCAATTTTTATATTGGATGCTCAAATCAGTTTTCACCCAACCGGTGCATATAGCAAAACCACCTTCCAGTTTGAGCTTCCTTCCAGCCGGTGTATAACACTAACACCTTTGGCTAGGGCATCCCTGTGCGGCTTCAGTGAGAAGTAGGTTAATGATGAGATTAGCAAGGTTATTAGGTTGCCTAGGGAGTTCCGATTGTGCTTATTTTCTTTGCACCAATTTCAGTGATGTGACTCGCTAATGAGTGTAATTCATGTTGACTAATGATGTAACACAAGGGGCTTTATGTGTATATATAATCTGAATTTGTAATCAGTACTGCTTTGTGAATAAGGTTCTTTTCAGCTTATTGGAACTTGTGAAATGTTTCTGTTGCCTGGGAGAGAGAAAAAACCCACATGCATTTCTTGATTATTGTACAGGACTGTGACGCCTGTGGCCTGTAGTGTTATGCTTGTATTCGGTTATCCATACGAAGAAGTACATATCTGGTCTATGTAGTTTTGACATTAAGAGTTGACTTGCAAGTGTTGATATTTTCAAGGGTTTCACAGAAGTCCCATTCTTGGTTGGTTTTCAGAACTTGTTTCATAGTTGGTTTTCAGAACTTGATTCCTGGTTGGTTTTCAGAACTTGTTTCCTGGTTGGTTTTCAGAACGTGTACGGCAGTCAATGCACAGTGTGCCACAGGAGGTTTAATATCTATGACCACATGTTTTATGTATAGCAATGCTTTTAATATACTTACCACATTTCTTATGTATAACATGCTTCCCAATTTACAACCATGTTTCTGATGTATTTATATTATTTCTGGTTTTTTTCTGATGTATAACAACACTTTGGATGAAAGAATTAATGTTTCTGATGTATAACCACATTTCTGACATGTTTCTGAAGAATGCAAATGGGTGAACGATTCCCACAGCGACATTAACCTCCATATTCACTCACTCACTGAAGTATGCCTATATTTGCAATGCATATGATGTATTTATATTATTTGTGTTTTCTGATGTATAACAACACTTCGGATGAAAGAATGAATGTTTCTGATGTATAACAACATTTCTGACATATAAGCATGTTTTCTGAAGTACGCCTATATTTGCAATGCATCTGACGGTTGCCGTTGTTGTTGCAGGTATTGCGAGGCAGTGAGAGGTGACTGAGGCGCAATGGCTGCCCCGGCGCCGCCCACATCGGGCACCACGATGGACACGGTCGACGGGCGCCCCGCCGAGTACGGGCTGAGCCTCAAGGAGCTCCGTGACTTGATGATGAATCGCGGGGCGGAGGGCTACGAAATTGTACAGACCAAATACAATGGAGTTACAGAGATGTGCAGGATGCTATATACGTCGCCAAATGAAGGTAAGCCAGCATCCTGTATAGTATGCTCTCGGAGTTTTGAATATGCACAGAATATTCCAAACTTGAAAGCTGGCCTATTACGTAGTTAAGATTAGAACATCCCCAAAAGTCTTGTTTCTTTTGAAAATATTAACCTTATTGGAGAAATTTACTGTACTTATAGTTCCATGTACAAGGGTGCAGAAGCATGTTTTGTGTGGTGTAGTTATCTCCCTTGGTTCATGAGCACTAGCAAAATGGTGTGTGAATGGTGTGTGCAAATAATTTTTGTTACTGATATCCTCATCCTCCATCTGTAATATCAAACTGCATGGATCTTACTATTATCCATAATACCATCTATCTTACTATTGTCCATAATACCATCTATTTTACTATTGTCCATAATACCATCTAGCTTACTATTGTCCATAATACCATCTAGCTTACTATTGTCCATAATACCATCTAGCTTACTATTGTCCCGGTTAATATTGACTGAAATGAGCACTAGCCACACAGTGGGGTAACAAATCTACTAGTCCTCACCAACTTTTAACTAGTCCTGTCAGTAAATAATAATTTTAACAAACATAAAGTATCAATGTGTTTAATAAGGGACTCAGGAATAAAGATAAATAGATTTAGATCTAGTCTTGTTTTTATACATTATAAAAACAAGGTTGGTGCTTTGAAAATGTATCTAGACATGCAGGACTACCAGATCTAGGAATCTACTAGTCCGAGCCATAAACCACTAGCCATTGGCCAATATGACTAGCATTAGTATTAACCCCTGCTGCAGCCATCTATCTTACTATTATCCATCATATCATCTGTGCTTCCTAGTGCCAGGAAATGCAACTAGTGCTCTGTGCAAGAATGATTGAATGATTGAATTAAGTCTGCGTATCACTGCTTGCAATCATCTGTGAGTATCTGTGTGTGGTCATCTGTACAAGAAGCGACTTGTTCCAGGCAGAAATGGCCTTGAGGTCAATAGTAGCTTAGATTGAAGCAGGTTATTGATTGCCGCCACTTATTTCTGTCAACATCTTCGCTGATGAGCATGCTTCACGCTCATAATACGCACCACTCGCAAATTGTGATGCCCGGATCCTATCAAAGGGACACAAATGTCTGTGCAGCATGAATGCTAGTGCAGATCTGGCCATTTTCTGGTGTTTAATCACGTGGGCAGTGGGTGGTATACGACCATATGTGTCGACACCTCTACCTGTGGCACCTGTATCTGTGATTGTATCTGTGACACCTGTATCTGTGAGCATATTCGATTCAACACTTGACATACGCTAGGGTGATGGTCGCATGATGAAATTAGCCAATGAGGGTACTCGTATCATCATGAGTGTTTGGTCATTGGCTAATT
>JAVCKZ010101411.1:0-10932 GCA_034780755.1 Lepetodrilus elevatus
TATGACCTCATAGTGGGACATAAATTATTGTGACGTCATTACAACCCCCATTGACTTGCACGTTACAAAGACATTTCGGCACGAATATCCACAAATCCGGTAGATTTATGGTGTAGAACTATTACGATTTTGGATAAATTTGTTGTCAGCTTGATTTCCGGTGTGTACGGGTTTTTACAAGCTGAAATTTCTCTTTTTGATCATGACCTAGATATCTCAAGATATATATGTAAACCCTTCACTTACTGATTGTTAGCAACACTTACAAACACATGAACAGCTGAAAGGATAACCAATTCTAGTATGGCTCCCAGTTTAATTCCAATTAAAGGCACTGAACTCACACATAAAGCAACAAATGACAAAACAACAACGAGAGACAGAAGGTTAAATGTAAAACAAAAAGGGCAATCTCACACGAAAACCTGTAGGTAATATTATATATAGAAACATTAGTACAATGCTGATGTAAATTAATCCTGTGCAGTGGTTATTGACGACCACTACCTGCCAGATTGTTGACGGTGATGTGGAGTCGTTCTGAGCATGAAGAACCAGACCATCCATCGGAACATTTAAGACATTTTCCGGAGGTAATATGGCAAGATTTGCACTGAACATGACAAGCAGTATTACAAGTTTGCCCATACCATCCGTCCTGGCAGCCAATGACGCACGTTCCATCCTCAAAGCATATGTCTTGGCGGCAGTTTGTGCAAGTCCTTGAACAGTGATCACCGAAGAAGCCATCTTGAAGTCCGTCGAGGCACCTACCATCTCCATCACATCCGTTCGCGCATTTAAGACTGCATTCATCATTTCCGTAAAGACCATGCGAACATGATGCATCACATTTCGTGCCGACAAATCCATCCGTGCAGCCGTATGAACATTTCCCACTAGATTTGAAGCATGTTTTACGTTTGCAGTTAACGGGACAGACTTGATCACATAATGTTCCATACCATCCGGATTCGCACTGATAATGGGAAGTCGAACCTCCTGCCTCTTTGTCGGAAACTGACTGCATCCTGTCCTGGTTCTCAGCGCTACTTCTCGTGTTCTTTGGGCACGATGTGTAGTACATGTTTGTGTGGGTATCATATCCGGCATGATCATCCGCAGCTGTATGTGGTGAAGCTAAAAGTACCATTGGTACAGATAGTAGTACCACATATACGAATCCCATAACTGCGATGAACAATGTTTTCACGACCTGTTTCTGCATTGTAAGGGTGATCGTAGTGAATGTATTCACTGATCATTAGTACATGGAATACTTGCAATAATCCACACACCGACATGCAATTTATCAAGATGACTTATGCCACATATTGCTCATTTATATAGTCTACCTTTGAGAATATGGCGTAATGTGTATAATTTACCATGTAATTTTAGTAGCCACGTCGATATACTAATGTGGAGGGTTTTTTGGGTATGGATTCTAATGCGCAGTACTTAAAAGAAGAAAGTTAATACGTGTCGATAGGTTTATCTTCATACTCGCAGTTGTAAATCCCCTTGGCCTATAGCCATTAAAATAGGGAAAATTATTCCAAATCCCGAGGAATACTAATCTAGAAGTTGATATATTTAAGATTCTAAGAATTGTTACTATATACTGTTGTGTAGTACTACTGTTTGGTAAGTTTATTTATACAGATTATGTGTTTATTTGTACAGATTATGTGTTTATTTGTACAGATTATGTGTCCTATTGTCATTTAGTTCACGGCATTATTGGTATCTCCTTAACATAAGGCGAGACACATACCAATATGATCCACTCGATTCAGAAGATAAGAATGGTATTCACACGGAAGCTCAATTAGAATTCTCTAAATGTTAGACCTTTCATGGTATCCCGCGGCAACGTCCAGTGTACACCCGGGTCCGTGTGCACAGACGTAGTTTAGTTAAACCGTAGTTTAAGGATCATACCGACAGTGGTATAACTCGTCGCTTAAATCTAGTTTAGCCTAAACTGTAGTTGAACTACGTTGTTATGGACCCCAGAGTAATAATTGAGCAAATGTGTAAAGATTCGAGAAGTAATAGTCCGCGTAAATGTATGTATGGTAGGTTATGCTTGGCATTTCAATAGCCTCTCAGTGAATGGTAATACTAGCATGATGTATGGCATACTTTGACTGGTACAAAAACTGTCTAGACAGTACACACAAGGATATTCGATGAGTGTGTCAGTATAATAATTTAATTCAATGAAAAGGACAATATTACATATATGTACAATGGCATATTATATACATATATTGGAGAAGACCATACAACAAGTAGAATTGAATGATGGCAAAGTAAAGTTGGAGGTTCATGACCAAAGATAACGTTCAAGGAAGGTTGTATCGTCTATATATACTAAACTTCTGACTGCATTGTCATAATTTGAAATATAAATAAAAAATAAAAATAAAAATAAAAATTCCACTATATGACATTACTAGGCTGAGTATTTTCTCAATTTATTAAAATGTACATTTCGTCAATAAATATAAAATGTAAATGTATATACAGTAGTCAGATAAATATTACTAGTCTGTCATATGCCAAACCACAGAGAGAGAGAAAAGCATTCATAAATACAAATACACTGGATTTGGACGCTCTGGCGGCGGTGGAGAAATCAACGTCTATCAACCAATAAGGACGTCTATCTTGAACTTACTTTGGTCTATATTATGAAATGATATCGCACAGATAGCTCAGTAATGAAATCGTGATATGTATACGGTAGTCGTGGTACTGTATTCATTGTAGAGCACGTAAAACAGTCGTATCAAAATGTACATCCCTTGCAGCCTCCTAGTCTTGACAAACAAGTATCATCTCAAGTCCATAGGAGTGTAGAATAAACATATCTCTGTAAACAGATAGGGCGATGAAAATCCAGTTATCTTGGTATGCCATACTTATGACCATTATAATTAATGGAAATACAATCAGATACATTTAACATCCATTTGTAAATCCGCGTATTATTGTATCTGGTCTCCATTTCGCTGCATTCTGATACGTACAGCCAAGAAACTGTTAATTCGAAGCCAATAGATTATATCACTTTACGTTTTTCACCCCATATTGATTGTTAACCGGAAGTGGACGACTTACGTGTCTTTCTACAACAAGGAGGTCCGACAGAGAACAGCACACAACAACACGAGGACACGTATAATACTGACATTAGCAGCAGCGTTGCCGAGTGTAGGAACGTTATTGGAGCGCTTGGCATCGGTTATAGAACTACCCCACGGTTCGTCCGACGCCAGGGACACTTCACAGTATACCCCTTCAAACCCAGCCTCACAAATACACAGGAAGGATTCTGTGTACGACTTGCAGATTGCTCCGTTCTGACAAGGCGACATGCTGCAGGGGTCTTCTGACACCCATCTTTGGCACACACTTCCGGAATATCCCGGCGCGCATGCGCACTTGAAAGTCACCTGGTTAACTTTATTGCACGTGCCGCCATGTAAGCAAGTTATCCCATAGCACGGATTTATTGGCGCTTCACATCGATATCCTGTGAATTCTTTGCTACAGAAGCATTTGGGTGTGTATTTGCCTAGAAGTCGACATGTCCCTCCATTGAAACACTCGAATCCTTGGCATGCGTTCAAAATGACGTCACATTCACTTCCTCCGAAACCGGCAGGGCATGCGCAGTGAAAGCCATTCACTCGGTCTCGACATGTTCCACCTGAAATCAACAGCATAATTATAAGACATGTATTAATCTGACTACATAAGCATTCGAGAGAATGTATGTGTAATATACATGGTATTATTTACGATACCATCTAGGCTAACATTGTCCCGAATTTGGAATCAGTCGTAGCGATCTCCTATACATGTCAATCGTGCACGTACTAGATACGTGGGTAAGAGATATATACCATTGTGAAAATTCCAGGATAATACGTTTCTATTATTACTCATTTCAAGAAACATGTCATTCATAGTATTTGAGATCGAGATGTATGGTATTTCTCTAACCATTTTGACAAGGCGAAGATGTACATTCGTCAATTTCGTGTTCACATCTGGATCCGGTGAAACCTGGTGGACAGAGACATCTCAAGTCACGTGACGCCCGCATGCACGTGCCGTTGTTCTTGCACGTGAGCTCGCCACACATGATTTCTTTGTGTTGGCAGCGGCGTCCTTGGTATCCTCGTTTACATCGACATGCCCGTCCTTCGCCGTTCTCCTGAAACAAATATCATGACATCGTTATCCTGATCCTCCTCCTCATCATCATCATCAACATCAGCAGCAGCAGCAGCAGCAGCAGAATCATAAACCATCATCGTCGTCGTCGTCGTTGTTGTTGTTATTATTATTATTATTATTATTATTTACCATTCAAACGTATGTACACTTACAGAGTAAAGTCTACATATACAGTGCATGTACAATAAAGCGAACATGTAGCTGTATATGTGTACTGCTGTAACTGTCAACGTACTAACACTTTATATCAGGGACCCAAACTAATTACTAGTAACCTGTGTTTACTCCAACCTTTATTGTACCAACTTGAGCCTAAATTTTAAAACATAATGAAGAGTTATGGATCTTTTAATTAAGTGTTTGTTTTCCACGCGTGGTTGCATTATAAATATTGCGGGAATCTATTACATCGGAGATTTAAAATAATGTTTTCGAAGCGTAATAAAATACTTTAAAATAGAAAGTAATCAACGCATGGATTAAGTATAATCATTTCAAACAATAACAATGAATTTAGTAAGAAAAACTGCAATTTTATTACGGTGTTTACACAATTAGCTCTCCATGTTGAAGGCAACCAGGGATGCCCTAAATAGTTATGTCTGTGCCTAATCCAGCAGGGAGAGGGTTAATACATTTATGACTGGATCACTACGCCATATATAGTTCTCAGATTATGCACATGTATTGAAAAGGCATCTTACCATGCAGTTTCCGCCGTTTAGGCAGAACCCTGGGAAACATGTCTCCATCTCACATCGAGGCCCAGTATAACCGGAAGTGCATGTGCACGTGAAGTTGCTCACCGAGTCGTAATTGCACGTGCCACCGTGTAAACACGGTAGATATTTGTCACAATAAGTATTATCTGGAAGTAAAATTACCATACGTTATCAATTGCTGCAATCTCGGTCATAACACAAGTGACATTTTATGATAGAACGAAAAATGTATAATATCAATGCTATATACTTCATTATTAGGCCTCCGAAATGGGTAATAATGCTATTGTGTTTTAGAACGTTACGGATTTGAATGTTTTAAGAAAACATTTTATGGATAGTCACCTATAGAACAGAAGGACCCGCTCCAGCCTTCCTCACATATGCATTGCCAGGAGTCCTCGCAAGTCCCGTGCACACATCCGGGGAACGTCACGCATTCGTCGCAGTTATTCCCCCTCCATCCGATGCGACATCTGGTGGTGAATAAAATCGTCGTCTATATTGCATTTTTCATAGTAGATATGATCAGGGAATGTCAAAGTAACAGAAATATATTATTATAATATGACTTCCAACTAAGTCGAATGTGTATATTGTTTAAATGGTATTTTGCAAGGTTTTTTTCTGTTGAGATCCTAAATTCAAACATAACTGACGAATATGCTAGTTTAATTCTTGCTTCGATTGTTGGGCTGAAGTGCCTACCACTAAAATGTATACTGTTATGTTATGCATATAATAGTGTACATACTTGCACTCGAACGGGCGGTCACAGAAGCCGTGAGATTCCAAGCAGACGTCAGTACAGCGAGCTAGAAAACAAACATGCGCATTATAGCTCTCTTTTCAGTAGTAAATAGTTTCCGGTTGTGTTACCTTACTGCAGTAGTGTGTGTGTGTGTGTGTGTGTGTGTGTGTGTGTGTGTGTGTGTGTGTGTGTGTGTGTGTGTGTGTGTGTGTGTGTGTATGTGTGTGTGTGTGTGTCAGCGTGAAAGTGTAAACACGAGGGCGTATGCTGATGACCATATATTGACACTAATACATCATTGTAAGTTAATAATACATCATATTGTTGGCCTCAAAGATGACATGTTCACAATGAGTTGTCGTTCTGCGTTCCTTTCCTTCAGCATACATACCCGGTACATGTAGGAGGAGATCTTCGCCATAGTCTTACATCTGCACTACATGTCTAGAACTCTTAATAATGTATGTACTCCTATAAGCAAAGTGCATCTGTCCGTGTGCGAATTGCCATTGTCAACGATCCGTAGTGATCCATCTGCCCAGGGTCATTTTGGGTTGGAAAAAAGTGTGAATCAAATGACAGGTGGACAATGGGCATAGAAACCCATTGCCTCTGCCAACGTATGACTGGCATGAGCAAGGCGAAAAGGTCGTAGGAATAAGGTGTTGTTATGTATGTTTTGAATACCTATCAGTCATTTATATTAAATTGACCGCGAAGTGTCAGAAAGAGTCCCAGCTTGAAAGCATTGGCGTGTTCATGTTTGAGTAATGGACGTTTTGATGCTTATCAATGTGAATGTGAAAACGTATGTCCGACACTCATTCCTTGGAAGCGAAATGACTTGGCGTAGAGATTGCTTAGTCGCGGTCATACAGCACTGTAGCCATGCAATCTGTTTCCTTTGTAAACGCCATTTGGAAGAAGTTGTAAAAGAATGTTTCACCGACGTTGAAAAGACATCGAATTCTCTGTCCGTCTTTTAAAAAAATGGTAATACTGTTTATAACCTGCTCAAACATTCTAACCAGAAATACATATACCTTTATTGAATTAAAGCCCGGATGTGTTTCAAGTTTGAGACTAGCGACAGGGAAATGACTAATGCAACATAAATTATATTAAACCAAAAATATATGTTAAAATGTCATTTTACCATGATACTATTTTTGTTTAACCCTACGATGAAAGACTGTATCTATATGAAACCACGAATCCTAGTTTGTTCTCACCATGCTTCAGTGAAGGTCATCCACCAGTGAACACAACAACAATTTACTTGCATAAACTTAACCTTTCTTGAAGCACCTGGCCTTTTCCCAAGCCCATTATTCTTCCAACGCGGAAATTTAAAAGCTTCGTATTATTTTTTAATAAACGGCACTTTTTCGATATATTTATAATTTTGTTATTTTGTAAACAATTTTCTACTCTATTTATGTATGTTTTCTCTGAAATTTGATTAGGGTGTTTTGGGAGACGGCAGAGGCATGTTCAACATGAATGAGCTCGCCACCTATAATATTTATATAGTTGACAGAAGGGTGTCCGTATATAGCGGTCAATAGCTACAGTATAGTGCGCTCACCGATCTGAACACACTTATGGTGTGTAGACCTCCGGCTATGTCTTGATGATAAATGGATTAGATTTTAGCCGACCAACAAGTGGTCAATAACTAGTAATTCGCCTCGAGGTCTTTAAGCTTTGCCCACTGTGACCTTGAATGTAATTAAACGCGTATTTGTTTTAAAACATGATCAGAAATAATTATATGGTTGTCCTTGTACAGTATGTATCTTCGCAAAGTGTTGATGGAACATATACGGCAGACATTATTTTGTAAACCCTCTACAAACCTATTTACTACTATATCTACATAATTTGCTGCTTTGAATTATTCTTTTAGTAGTTTATTTATGTAGTGTAATTTGCAACATCAACATACAATAAGTTCATTTTAATCTGTATTTATGTAGTATCCAACATATAAATTGCACGATCAAACATCTGAGTTCTTCATTTCAATGTTGTTGTTGGTTTTTTTTATGTAATGATGTACTAGTAGTATAGCACGTTTGCGATATTGTATTTAACATCCTGACTACAAATCATTGGACTTTTCACGAAATGATGGCACATGCGTGTACTACATGACTACATGTAGTCAGGGAAAATCACTAATAATCTCGAAAAAATATATCTAATAATAAAGTAAAGGAGGTAAGCTCACGCGAGAGACAATTCGGTTACATCTCCGCAAAACTCGGAAACTTACTATCAGCCACATTACAAAATGCTACTATAAAACTCGTACTGTATATTAAAAAATACCACTTCATAGATGAACACGTATTTCTGAAAGTTACAACTTCTATATTTCTATCACTTTGTAAAGCTCCCTTGAACCGTCTATAAGTATGAACAATGCGCTATAGAAATCTTGAATTTATTATTGTATATTATATAAAAGACCGCTCCCTTGTCGTCAGATAGGCTCGTGTCTAACATGAACACATGCATTATCTACAGTCTGTCCTGTCTCAGAGCGAATATATCATCCCAGAGTAGCATTCAGCACACCCAGTACGGGCAATTAGCTGTACTAAGTACTACTACTGCCTCCCTTCCACCAGCACCCATGTCGAGGTATCGTACCCTTCTCTATTCACTCTGCTCCTACATATAACAATACAGGACGTATAGCTCGACCCTGCCGTGTCCCTGTATCCAGGTATTGATGTGAAGGAAACAGGTTACTAGGGAATTGACTCGCCTCGAGGGGAACTCAAATAATACAAGGGCTGAAGAGGGGGGCCTTCTACAGTTGAACACGTACCTCATATTCAATACGCGAGGCACGATCTACCACTTGATATATATATTCATAGTTATAGTATATATTTCGTAGTTTATACACTGGGTCAGTCGACTACTAGTATATCTGTTATGGATTTTGTCGACTGGATGGTTTTCAATTTAAATCATGCTTCAATGCAAATTATTAAAAGCAATTATGTGTTTACTAGTATTAATATGTTCCAAGAAGTTTACATACTAGTAAAATTATTGATTTGATTTTCTACCAGCTGAAGAAAACGCAAATGCGCACTTGTATATTAAAAACGTAACATTTTAAAATTGTATGTCTTTAGCATGTTGAAAAGGTTTCAACATTTCTAAATATATTTAGCATTACTACTGACATTATCATGAACGCTTTCTATTCAATAATTCGAAGGACACGAGATAAAATAATTGTTATCAAAACGCAATTACTAGACTGAAATTTTGCGTCATAATTAATTCCCACAAAAGGAATGTATAAAATGCTGTCGATTCATAGATCATTAACGATAAACCGGTTCAGTGGTATTCGGAAAATACATTTTCCTTCAGAATTATCGTTCGTGTACCCGAAATGTGACCTATGTCTGCCTGTTAAAGCATTCAAGTCAGGACTATAAAACACTAAACACCTCAAGCCGTCTGTCGTCCATAGTAACTCGTTCTTTATAATTAACAATAGGGTATTGTTATCGCCTCCATGTTTGACTCTCATAAAGCACCCAACGCGATATGTGTGAAATAATACAGCTTATTTGATGCCAAAGTTTGCTCATGTGATCATTGATACTGTCGTGCCAGGTGTCAAAAATATAAATTGTTCTATTGCATTCCTTCTGGAATTGATGTTTGTATTGTATGTACAAGGAACTACTCTCTGCAAAGTATATATCCATTAAGATTTAGAAACTGTGCGAAATCAATATTTCGATAGGTTTCAATATACCACATTATATTTATAACTTTCCGTGAATTGAAAAATGGCATTGTTGTTTTTCAAACAAAATAGTTTAGATGCTTTCCATGAAGATCTAAGTGCCTTGCATGTCTGTAGTTTACGTAAAATCAGCTTGTATGATTTCTACCAAAGATGAAGTAAAGCAGTTGTATACTGTAACAACTGTCTAACTTAATACTAGTACTTGTTAACATCTGACTCCAATAATGTCAATGTCATGGGAATGTTTGGGTAGTGTATCAGTCCTTTTTATCATGACTGTGGCGTATGCTAATCAGAGAAAGCTATCAGCAGAATATTAAAATAATTCAGGTTGATACAACGGTACAACATTATCCACATTAATCCCCGACTCAAGGGGAGATTATCGTTGTATGTCCTGAATAGCTCTCAGCAGGATGAACTGACTCCGTCAATCTGATTGGCTAAGAGGCGGGTATTTGTCCAAAACATTGCTCCTGTGCCCTCGTGTGTTTTTTTACTTTACATTAATCTTAGAAAGTTTTCATGGCTGCTAGCTACTTGTTGTCTGACGAGAATTGACCACCTGCGTTATAACGAGGAGCATGGACTAGTAATTCCTTCCTCCAATTTCTTGATCGGCATTTATCCCACCCAGGATACGGGTACTTACCAGGATATATACGTGTGTATCTGTCCTTAAAGGAGAAGCCTATATATCGAGAGTGGTCCTTTAGTGACAGAACTGACAGCTATTGAAACCCGAACATAGCACGTCGACTGATTGTCTTTAGTGTAATCCTGCACTGTTTGCGGTTTGGATTTACGACTGAATGAGACAAAAAGTTATAAACTATCGTGAAGAGTGAGAACAAGGTAAGATAAGGATGGTATTTTATGGGAATAATAAGTTTGACCTGGTTTTGTATTTATTCCTCTAGGGTGTAGAAGGCTCTCCATATTTAAGCAAGGTATAATCTGTATTTACCACACTGACACCTAGGGATAGCGGTCAATAAAAATGATCCTCTTCCCTTTTCAAGATCTGTGGCTCCTCTATTGATCACTTAATAGCTCGAATACATTCCCTGCTCAACCGGCTGCTTAAAATAGTTTCACGTCAGTATTCCATATGGGTGTGAATTTCCATATCGAAAAATGTAACTTGGGTTCGGCGTTAACAGGTGATGTAACAGATTTGTGGCGTTCCTTGAGGGCGACCAGGACGTTCACTGAGTGAATTATGATGGGCATTATACATGGTTTACATGGTTTACGATATGTAGGTAATTCCTAGGCTTATGGGCTTATTTTAAAGTATATGTTTGTGTGTGTGTGTGTGTGTGTTTGTGTTTGTGTGTGTGTGTGTGTGTGTGTGTGTGCCTGTGCTTGTGTGTGTGTGTGTGTGTGTGTGTGTGTGTGTGTGTGTGTGAGAGAGA
>JAVCKZ010101422.1:0-10931 GCA_034780755.1 Lepetodrilus elevatus
TAGTCTACATTTTAGAAGCGGCGCATTGCTATTTTACCAACGATATAACGTGACGTCACAATGCCACCTAAGAAAATGTTGTTCATGAAGTATGAATGCAATGTTTTGGGGTCACGTGGACCAATCAGATTGCCGGATTCACTGGATACTTATTTATTAATAAATGACAAATGGAGTGAAATTTTTATTTTTACACGTAACAGTAGAATGAGACTATGAAATATTCCAAAATATCAGACATGACATATGGTCAATGTAATAATGTTGTGAAAATATACTAAAGTAATTCGATTGATGTCAAATAGATGCTCAGTAATGTAATACTCTGTAAAGCAATATTTGTACAATGTGAACATACCTCGATGAGCTTAGTGAGCTCCGCACCCTTCATGTCGTTGAGTTTGGCCGTCAGGATCAGACACGCTCCAGCGCACAGCTTTCTGTTTGGTTTGGTGATGAAACGCTGAAACCAGAAACGTATTACTGAGATGTCGCACAGAACGTACAAACCCCGAGCCAAGAAATGTGACCAGACAAGACATGGAAACCGGTAACCAAACAAATATTACTGTTGGATGATAACACGAGATGTTTTACCTTCAAGATGAGTTTTTCAAAAAGTGCATAGGCCTCGGCAACAGTCCACATGTCTACAGAACACTGGAATCACAGAAACAGTCAGTCATAAGATAATAATACATTCCTAATCATGACAATAGAAGCATAGAAGTAAACGTCTGGGGCCTGTTGCACAGAATGGTTGTAATGTTACAACTGCCCGGTTGTACAATTGTAATGTTACAAGTTGTAACTTATTAAACATAAGACATGTATAGATGTTACAACTCTCGCAGCACTACAATCAGCCATGGTCATTACCACCATAAAGGATATAACTTTAACTATGTTTACCTACATCACAACGCTTAGACAACTTCAGACATGTATAGATGTTACAACTCTCGCAGCACTACAATCAGACACTGTCATTGCCACCATAAAGGATTTAACTTTAACTATGTTTACCTACATCACAACGCTTAGACAACTTGAGGAATATTATTAGAGCATACCTTGGTCATAGCAATACTCCTCATTTCTCTCTTAATACTGAAACAAAGACACGAAAAACATCATTAATACCCAGTGTTTGAAATTACCACTGGCCCGGGCCATTTATCCCAATGCGAAAGGTATCCTAAAAAATGTATGTTTCTTGTAAACATTTGTTATTTGTATCATTATTCGGGCCAGTAAGTTTTAAAGGTAAGTTCCTATCGCTGGTAATAACATACCTATGGTAATGAGTAGCTATCCTATTGTGTATCTGCTGTATAGATGGTACAATAGAGATGTCTGGATATACTAGAATTGTCGTCTATTCAAACACTGACACGTACAGACGGAGACGAACAAACCTTCGCATCTTGGACAAGGTCAACTCGATGTTGGGGAACTTCTCTCGGAACTTCTCGTTGAGTTCTTTCTTCAAACTGGACGGCTTGACATACTCCATTACAGAAGTCTGCAAACAACGCACAGAACATCAAATATAGGGGAATTTACTATAAGGATAACACTGGCAACATTGCGTATATCAAATTTTTGGACCAAAAGGTATGAAGCATGTCTACCAGGAATAGTTGTATAATAGCTGGGGTTGTATACTCCCTAGGGAGCGGAGAAGGATGTGAGTGCACACAGATCCATTGACAGGGATAATAAAGTAGTAGAGTTATGAGGATGCTTTCAAGTGTGGATTTGGTGCAATAAAAATGTTCACATGATTATTATAATAATAATGTTTCTAAAATTATGATGGACTACTAAAGTCTGCCTGGTTGATGGAAGGGAAACAAAGTATATTGCACATCTGGCGTTATCAGAAATACATAGCAATGATCAGTGTACAGAATAAAGACACATACATGAGTTATCTCCCCTTTAAATAGTAAATGTTTGTAGGCAATCAGAGGTGCATTCAGGACACGATACTTTTTGCTACATAGCACTATAGTACTATGATCATTGTGTGGACAATGGTCTAGTAGGAGAAATATACACACCCTATGGGCTTCTAGTGTCTACAGTCTTACCACATAAGAGGCAAAAGTCATGAGAGTCCTATAGCTGCCAGATTGTAATTCGGGGTCGTCCAGAAGATTGGGGTCGTAGAACTCAGAATCCTCCTCAGGAACTAGAGAAAAAGAACAGCAGTCAGATTGGAGTCAGTCCCAGCAGTACTGTACATAAGTATAACTACTTCACATGTTCCAGATATTTAGAAAAACATGCAAGGCTTATCATTGATATGTACTATCTGCAACACTATTGAACTAAGGATATACTGAAGTTAATTACAATTACACAGTCAAAATAAATGCAGTCATCGAGTAAGTAGGCCATGCTAACGTTTCCCTATTCGTAACAGCGCAGAGAGACTCAACTTTCATGGATTTTATCATTAATGGGTAAGAATTCGACAAGGTGAGCTACATCATTAAAGCTATCAATAACATGATACTTATGATACAGGATATATTAGTATATTAATAGCAAGAAACAGATTGCTTCAAATGGGTTACTCCACACAAATGTACCAACATATTAGGACATTCTGAGATACAAAAGTACAGTTTTGACATTGATACAAACTAAGCTACAGGTCAAGGTCCTGTTGCTCAGAACTATTGTAGCTACAACTATTGTAAGGTCAATGTTTTCTATTGTAGCGGGAGCCCAGTTAAAACTATTGTAGCGCTACAACTTTCTGAGCAACGGGCCCCAGAACATTAGAGCCGATGTCAAGATTATTTTGTTCACATCACAACTTGTAACTTCCATGCATATTTATACTATCCCCAAGGAGGGTTCGAACTCACGATTATTGCCGCCGAATTCCAATGTTCTACCACTGTGCTACCACCAATATCTAGTGCTAATGACCATGCATAACTTCCTTTAAAGCAATTAGACCAATCATAGCATCAATGTCTGTACCTGTGCACCTCAGATTCTACGATAAGGTGAAATAGTATGAAATGTAGTTAGTAAGAATCTGTTATACATATGTGAGTGTTTGTAAACCAGACTAAAGCTAAGAGACAGCAAATTCTAGAGAAATGAATTAATAGAAAACATGCTGAATATATTGGTATTATATTTATAATGAGACTAACATCAGATTTCATAAATTTATATCTTTCTCGACTAAACTATCATCTAACCAATCAGCATCCTGTTCCACAGAACGATAGCGCTACGAGACTTATAACTCTCCAATATATGTACAAGGCGTTACAATTCTCATAACATCACATTCATTCTGTTAAATGGGACCCTTTTCACTTTCCATATTACCTGTTTAGAAGACAAAAAGAAACGTGTCTAATTCTACCCAGGTATTCAGTGTGAAGTGTGGCTCCACTACACCTAGCTATCGGCGAGATTCTAGGACAGATGGCTACGAGAAGGTATAGAGGAAGTAGACGGAGATGGTTTACCTCGTTCCAGGGCAGAGTAGGGCCCCGAGTGCTTGAGGAACATGCTGGGGTCATGAGAGTGACACCGCGAGTAGTCTCGGCCTGGACACAGCCACCCACACAGAGAGCACACACACCAGTAGTAGTACGAGGAGGAGGAGGAGGAGTCAGGGGCAAGATGAAAATAGAACATGTGGAAAACATGCAGTGAGTACGAGTCTAGCACCGGCACTGCAGGGACCGGCGGCCTCCTCCAGGGGAAGACTACTCTCACCAGGGACAGACTACTCATGACCAAGGGCAGATAACTCAAGGCCAAGGGTAGACAACTTGTGGCTAGCATCTAAATATCAGATCTACTTCATTGATTATTGAGATTGTCTGAAATTTCCATCGTTAATGTATGTTAATGGAATTTTG
Source organism: Lepetodrilus elevatus (assembly GCA_034780755.1). Classification (NCBI taxonomy): domain Eukaryota; kingdom Metazoa; phylum Mollusca; class Gastropoda; order Lepetellida; family Lepetodrilidae; genus Lepetodrilus; species Lepetodrilus elevatus. The sequence goes on from JAVCKZ010101422.1 coordinate 3,903, forward strand.
AATGAAGTAACCGTATTTCTGAAAGAGGGTAATAATAAAACATGCCCCAAATAAAGATATTCTACTGATTTGCTATAGGATTGAAAACATATGCATAGGGATGTATACTACAAAATTGATGAAACTCTCAAAACGAATATTAGTCTAATTAACGATGATGATGATGATGATGATGATTATGATGATGATTATTTAAATAAATAAAACTTTCATAAGTAAACAAAAACAAAAACAATTAAAGAAAATAAGATTTCCAGCTGACACAACATGGCTGAGTGTGTTATAGAGGAAGAGAAAGAAACACTGTTAATGAAGATATCTCAAAGTGAACATGGAGAGAAGAATAACTGTTAGGTTTTGATTAAATGACCCCAATGTCTGTCACCATGGTAATGGTAGTAGTGCCACTCTACGGGTGTCAGGTTGTCATGGAGACACGAATAATGTGAACACAGTTGTTGAATGTTAAACATTTGCTTCTGGTACAAATTGTGGCTAGCATCACTTTGTGTCAAAATAGGACTGCTCTCACTTTCTTATGAAGGTCTCATTATTCATTCAGAATTAACTAGAAATTATTACTTTAGATCAATGTATATTCTGTAGCCTTTTGTGTATAATGTTGATACCCAAATGGGAAGCTTGTTTGTGAGTGAGTGATGACAGACATCAGTAAGGAACATAGCCCAGAATTAGATTAAATTAAACATTATGTCAACAGTAAGGCTGTGTGAACTGTGATCTATGACCTTTGACCTCCACTCACCTGCAGCTGGTGGAAGAAGCAATGTGTCTGTGTGCGGAGTTTCCGAATTCGTTCTCCGCAGGCCACCGGGATGAGAGGGAACAAGGTATTCTCCATAGGATATGTCCTGTACAATAAATGGTGTCCACTCACATACATACACAAACAAACAGCAGTCAACATGAATGTTATTATAAAAATACATTGAAATAACATGGAATCAAGTTTGAGTGAATTAGTGCTGTCACAGTAGGAGCATTTCACCCATAAGCGACGAGACGGAAGAAAGACTATTATTGTTGTTGGGTTAATGTCACCTAAATATACAGAACTGTTCTGTTGCATTATTCAAAAGGCCAGAGACTTAAATTAATAATATAAATACAGCAGTCAGCCTCTCCTTTGTCTTTCGAGTACTTGATCTCATCTCAGCAAGTCAAATAGTGACGTAATACATGACACACAGCAGTTCTCCCCTTACCTGGCCATCCTCCACTCGTACCAACGCTTGCAGACCCACGCACAGCTTGTCATCCTGTGATGTTAGTGACCTTGACCCAGAGTGACCTGAATGATGGCGTACACGACCTTCCTCTCCATCGCCCCTGGGATGACAATAACAACCTCATTTTCAATTAGCATAATCCACAACAGGATATTGCATAATGGCTTACAAGTTTGTAATACTAGTGTTTCTTCTCAGCTTAGCATTTACCATTTAACATACAAATAACAATGCAACAGAAATTCACTATACAAACAATAAGCAGATATGATACTGTATGTGGATCTCTAGAACATTTACTGTAGGCTGTAGCAATACATCATCGATACATGGATTCTAATGCTTAACAAATACCCTGCTCTCAATCTAGGACTGTGTTTCAGATATTCAAGATTCAGAATTAAATTGGATCACTTTCCATGTGACATACAGACTAAATACAACCAATTAGATGACACAGCCGAGATTGAAAACCCCGGGTATTACAAGCAGAATAATGCGAGGAGCCCAGGCATAGAATTAACCCTTGGCCTGCTGGAGACCGATAGAGGTTCTCGTGGATCCAGCAGGACAAGGGTTAACTATGACCAGACAAGCAAGTGTAACAGTAAGGTACTACCTAGTTCCGCGTCTACCGTAGGGGAGGACAGAACACAGGGCAACCGGGGCCTTCTTTCCAGACAATATCACCACACTGAAATAGCAGCATGCAAACGTCATCAAGCCATGCCGGACTCACAAATATACCCAGGTCTTAGCTGTCAATGATGGCCTTATCAGTCATGGTTTTATCAGTTGGTGATGGTCTTGTCAGTCATGGTTTTATCAGTTGGTGATGGTCTTATCAGTCATGGTTTTATCAGTTGGTGATGGTCTTATCAGTCATAGTTTTATCAGTTGGTGATGGTCTTATCAGTCATGGTTTTATAGTTTTATCAGTTGGTGATGATCTTATCAGTCATGGTTTTATCAGTTGGTGATGGTCTTATCAGTCATAGTTTTATCAGTTGGTGATGATCTTATCAGTCATGGTTTAATCAATTGGTGATGATCTTATCAGTCATACTATAGTTAAATAAGTTTTGTAAGGGGCTTATCAGTGATAATTTTATCAGATGTGTGATGGTCAGAGATTGTCTTATCAATTGGTGATTACATGATTCAGTCAGAAATTCTCTTATAATAATAATAGTAAATTGATTGGTCAGTGATTGTGCTAAAGTAAGATCCGGCTAGTACTCTTCCAGGAATTAGGGTTACAACACACAGAACATAGGACATACAAGATCAAGGGTAAACATTACTCACTTAAAACAAAACCACATTATAGAGACACTAAACGTTTGATGAGACAAAAGCCTGATAAATTGTTACAGAAATAACAAATAAATACATTTGATTGAATTAATGTTTTATGTTGCATGGGAATATTTCACCCATACATTTGATTGAATTAATGTTTTATGTTGCATGGGAATATTTCACCCATACTTTTGAAAACAAAAGTTAAAATGTTAATGGATACATGATAAAAATGGTAATAAATCATGCTTGCATAACACAAATATTTTTTTTATTTTTTTTATTTTAAAAAAGTATAACGTTGACAAAGGAATATTTAGAAGAAAAAAATATGGGTGGGATGATGAACAATTGTATGCAAATCACAGTACACTTCTTGGTAACTTAAGCATGGTGAGAGAGGTCAATAATGGTTTTGTTGGTCACAGAAAGTCTTATTGGTCAAGAAAACATCTGTCGTCAAGAATATATCATCTGTCGGTGAATGTTTTACTATCCAATGATACATTTTTCAAACCCTGCATGTTGAACAAGTTGAAAGCCTACAACAGTCGAAGTGAAAACATACACAAACTATGGGGATCATTCATATAACATACTTCAATCACATGTGAATTATCCAAACAGGAAATAGGAACACGCAACGAAAATTCTACTGCTTGCATACTTGTCCTGTTTTTCTGCTAGGACAATAAAGGATACCTCTGTGCTCACTAAATAGCATACTGAATGTGACATTGCTATCAAACAGCACACACAAGAACACTGTGTACAGGTCGAGGGTATTGTTTCTCCAAGCTCTCATATTCTAGTTACGAGGCCATAGCCTTCTACCAAGTGCACAATCACTACCTGGTCTCAAAGGACATCTATAAGAGCTTGGAGAAACGATACCCTGCAGTTTATTCTTCACAACCAAATAATCTCAATGAAAAAGAAATCTGCCAGAATATATGATTACGTAAACACTAGTACTAGGGCCTACTCCACGCGAGGACTTACCGCCCACCCTTGATTGGCTGCCTGCTGGTGCTGGAGAGAAAGCGAACATCCTTGTTGTTGGACGACTCGGACGATCCTCCTGACATAGAGCTAGACCGTCTGGCACGGAATCCCTCACCTGGATACCACATACACACTAAAGCTTGTGCATAAACTTAGTACTATTGTAGCTACAACTATTTTACGGTCAATGCTTTCTATTGTGGTGGGAGCCCAGTTACAACTATTGTAGCGCTACAACTGTTCTGAACAACGGGTCCCAGGACGTTAAGTTGATAGTAAATATTATAACATTGTGCAATATCCTCTATGTAGATTTGTAATTATTAAAAATATTCATACATTTTGGTTTAGAGCCACTTTAACCCTCTCCCTGCTGGAATAGTCACTGTTATTTAGGGATTTGTGATAAATGCTCAAAAAGGTTTCATAATCTCAGGGCCAAATCTTATGATAGTGTAGTTATTAAAGTATGTAGCAGACCAATTGGAAACAACAACAATTTCACAAGAATAGTTTAATCTTTATTATTTATACTGCTGGATTTACATCTAAGTTTTGGAATAAATAGGAATAGTAAATACATATTATAAACACTTTAAAATACAGCAACAAATACTTTAAAATACAGCAATAGTATTTATTGGGGGTTTAGAGTCGCTTTCTAGATTCTTTCACTAACATCATGACTTGTCAGTTTAGCGCAGGAGGAAACCTGCAATATCTGTAGCACTGAATGTTGCAGTAAACCTGTGAGTACTGGCTGGTACTGACAGACCAAGGATGATATCTGCATAGCCACTCTACAGATAGTGCATCCTATCAATATCACATCAGAAATGTATAGTGTATAAATACAGTGTACAGTAGTATAATGCTGGCTACCTGGCCTGTCCGACTGTTCACGACTCGAAGCCAGAACACTACTGATGGCGGCCAGCTTCTCTCTGGTAGGTCGGTCTCTCTGCTCACAGGAAGAATCTCTGGAAACAAGAAGCACATCAGTGGTCAAAACACACATTTTAGTACACAGAATGCGGCGGAAGAGAAATAATATATATCATTTTAGCTCACAGATAGTTAGCGAAAAATCAGTTTTAAATCTTCTTTAATAAAACCCATCTGCTGTAACAGGTGTCTGTATTGCCCTCTGTATGGAGCGATTTCAATTTGTCAGGTTGGCATGGGGGTTTAGAGTCGCTTTCTAGATTCTTTCAGATAGTTAGCGAAAAATCAGTTTTAAATCTTCTTTAATAAAACCCATCTGCTGTAACAGGTGTGTGTATTGCCCTCTGTATGGAGCGATTTCAATTTGTCAGGTTGGCATGTCTTACAACTAGAGCAAGCACAGCTCTTTCACTGTCACATGATGTCGTCAAGGAAAACAGACGACTGGATGAGATTACATTTCAGCTGAAAGTTTAGCGCAAGCCGGGTGAAAGACACCTCCCCCTCCCCCGCTGATGACTGCCTTTAAAATACATGAGTCTCGAAAACAGCTGTCAGCACTATATTTTTACGTAACTTATACCTAGATACAGATTAGTTTAAGTTAGACCAAGCAACTGTCAGAAGGTGAATTTAATATTTTTTTAAATACTGCATGATTGCATGTATGGTCTCTTTTGTTAAATGTTTTCTATTATTAATGCTGTTTATTTTGCACCCAGGCCAGGCCTGTCAATATTACCTGCACTTATTTGATGTTGAATCTTCGCTTCTGTCCAAATCATTTTGAGGAATGTGATCGTCACTATTACAGTTGGTAGGAAAAGACAATGACAGTTGCGTGTTCACATCATTAGTACTAAGGTTTCCATGTAAAATGGTTGGTACATTGTCATTCGATGCGTTCACATGACTAGACTTGGTCAGCGTTATGCTATGGAAAACTTCGGTGTGTTTTGCCTCCCCTATAACGACATCTTTTAACCTGTGATGTTTTCTGTTAAACTGTGCAAATTTAGTGTCTGTGTGCGTCCCATCAAGCGAAATATTTGAGAGAAAACTAATAGCAGCCAGCCTTCGGCGTGAACGAAATTTTTGTGATTTTCTGCTGGCGGCCATCTTTCTTTTTTATTAAATTTTGACAAGTCTCGCGGAAGTTGACTCTCCATGAGATTTCGCGTTACCAGGAACTGTCGCCATTTTCAGAGGCGAAGTTTTTGACAGATCGTTCTCAGCCAAGCTGTGATCATAACGGTATTTTGTTAATGAAGGTGTAACGTTAACCACTGAGAATGGACTCCGGGGCGAGCAGCAGCCGTGGACTTCGGATGAACGTAATGGAGGGGGTCGGGGCGAGGGTGAGTCGCGGCCCGGACTGGAAATGGGGGAAGCAAGACGGTGGAGAAGGTCATGTCGGCACAGTGAGGAACTTCGAATCACCCGAGGAAGTTGTGGTTGTGTGGGACAACGGGACTGCGGCTAACTATAGATGTGCTGGAGCTTATGATCTGAGAATACTGGACAGTGCTCCTACGGGTATGTCCGTAATTAACAGTCTAAATATTGCTTTGACAATATTACCACACACACAAACTTTTTTTAAAAATATTGTCAACAGTCATACGATACTCTAATGATTGTCATGGCCGGATCGTTTTCTTATAAGCTGTCTGATAGTTGGCAAAGTCACATTCTTTGCCATGCATTTGCAAGTCATTTTAACAACTGGTGCGGTGTACACACAAAAGATAAGTAGACCACATCACGTACAGCCATGATAACTGCTCTACGCTTGTGCGACAAAGAATGTGAAAATCATCAAATGGCACATTTTGAGGAGGGTGTTGGAGAACAAACCATGGATGTAATTTGTAGCAAGGGTAGGACGAGTGGCAGCCACAGACATTTCTCTGTTTGTTCCAGTCAGTGTGCCACCAGTTATTTCAGCAGGCTTAGAATCCCACTCGCCCGATCAATTTCTCATAATCATATGGTAATGGTATCCTATGGGCTAGTAGAAATTTCTTGTTTTGTTATTTATATCATTATTCAGGCAAATACATGTTAAAGTGACTCATACACCAAATTCAAACCTAAAGAACTGATGATCCTACATCAAAGTGATTTCTTTCCTTCCAAATGGCCTGTTATTGAGAAATAAACTCACTTTCCGTTTGTTTATTTACATAGACAATTGCAATATTTACATAGACAATTGCAAAGTTAACATGTAATTTCATCCAATTGTGACATGTGCTTGAAACCTATGCAGATGAGAAGTCCTCACCATTTTCAAAACAAACGATTGTTTACCCGTGCAGTAAAATTCTGTATTTCGATCGGTTTGCGTGGCATTTCATGCCTGAAAGTGCGGATCTTGCAAATATTGCTCTATTGCATATGACCAACAATAAAAATGGGCATAGGTAAAATCACCTGTGTATGAGTCACATAATATCACAGTTGATAGACCTGTATAATCGGACAAACGAATTTCAATCTGAGACTAATTACGCTTGATTTATCC
>JAVCKZ010101433.1:0-10930 GCA_034780755.1 Lepetodrilus elevatus
AGAGCACGAGGAGCGGATCAATTCATGACGTCACCACACGCTCCGACAACGATCCGCAGTGTTCTATTTAGAAATCCGAGTGCCCCGAGTACCCCGACAACAAAAACAGTGATAATCGAAAACGCTCGTTAATTTCTGGAATTGTTTTACCTGCACACATGAAACTATAAAAAAAAAAGAGGGTTAATAACAACAAAACTTTTTAAAATTATTATTACACTACATCCTGTTTGAAATGTAGGCGATTGTTACATTGTAAAATATGTGACATTTGTGGTGAATTTAGAGTAATTTAGCGATGCTGGCTAAGCCAATCTCGAAAACAAGCAGAAAAAACATGGAACTTAATCCAATTAGTGTTTTATACGACGCTAAAACAGAACCATATCTAAAATTAAACAATAGTCTACAGATTACGATCTTTCTTTGAACAAAACGGGTGAATAATAATAACGAAGCAGCATGGTCTGGTTAGAAATGGCTTCTTGATCCGTGAACCTTCGGTTTTGAACAAAATAACACTGTTCATGGTTGATAATAACAAATGTGTTAGACTTTAATGTGTATACCTTTTGGGCATAATCCTTGAACAATTTATGATTTCAAAACGAATTCTTTGCGTCGATCAGTCAAGCGAGTTTTTAGTCTGACCGGAAGTTCGCTTTCTTCTAGGTTATATCAAAACATTGGATTTGTATTTTCACGAACAATGGTCTGTACTGTGCATTATATTTCCCGGGAACGTAAAAATGTATGTATGCGTATAAATTTGTTTATATCATTCAGTAGTTTTAATAGTATAGGTGATGGCAACTCAGTTAAACATTTGTTATGAAAGTGGTTTGGATAACTTATGCCAACTTAGGAGAACTCCGATCCTGAAATATGTAGGCCTATATTTATATACATACTCTAGATAGCTGCAGTTTTGTAATTAATATTATACAGTTAGCTAATACTATGTAGAGGAAGGCAGTAACAGAGACATCAACAAAAGTACGCGACAGATCTCAATGCGCGAAAACCACTAGGCCCCTACATGTATAATAAATACACGGGACAGAACGAAATCCAGCTAGGAATGGATTCACTAACTAGATTCCATGCTTATTTTGGAAGATGAAACAAATTTCATATGTAGTATTTTATTAAATTCGTCAGCAAGTTGGAGATATATCAGCCGATGCCATATATTTTGCCAGCTTTGCATGAATACTCGACATCTTTTAATTCAAAATAGTTGTTTATTTATATCAGATTGGACCAATTATAACATGAAATTCACCACCAAATTGAATCAATTCTATATATGTTCAAAACAAGTCATGCAGGTAAAAGTATATAATCCAGAAGATAGTAAAATATTATGTAGTGATTGATGAACAAAAATCATCTTTGTTGCGATGCCAACACTAATTTACTTTACATATGTTTATAAGTTCATAATGTTCTACAGTGTGTTCTCTACTATCAGATTTATTGAGTGTTTCTCTCAATTCTTTCTTTTTTTAAAATAGGCCTTCTATTTCTTTAATTCTAACTTGCGTAGAGCTACAAACAATATTTAGAAGAAAATGCTATTTAATAAATATATTTGTCTATGCATTTTCTTCTAAATATTGTGGGGCAGAAGAAGCTTTTTATTTACAATATCCTATCTCATTAATTGTAACTATTGTCCTATTGTTTGACAAATTTATAACAAGTCCAGCACATCTAAACTCGAAATAAAATCAAGAAACACGCCTTCTACTCGTTTGTAAACAATGTACCTAATTTCACTCTTACTTCGTTTTAGATATATACAATCTCTTTTAATAAACCCTTGAAACAACCAATCAACGAAAGCGGCGACTAAACTTTCCCGCCATATCCTGCTGATATCTATCTACCAGTGTTGTTGTCATATGATCTGGATACAAGACAAAAACGTAAATAACGTCTTAAATATTCTATGATTTTTAAATCGCACTTACAAGCGGTACAACTAGGTGTATATGCATTATTGCTGACAAAACTAGTTGTTTTCATAATCTAGGACCACGCTGTGAGATATTATTTTCAGAAGGACCAGAAACACCTGTCGAAGCTAAAAATAGATTTGTTGGTAGAGAGATCATAGATCTAGAAATGGCAAATGTTTTTAATTTGTGTCTACATTATTTAGTAATAAATAATGAATCAATGCAAGTTCAATATTCCTTTTGACTTCATTCTAAATATATTTTTGACGTTTCAAGTTGGTTGTAACTTGTACATGTATCAAGAAAATCAGCTGGGATTGGTTACACATTATTAGTAACATTGAAATTGTAACAACCGCATTAGATTATTATTATAATTTGATATTATTTTGAGTTGTAAATAAATAGTTTATTTAATGGAATTACTCCATGCTAATTGTTGTTACTGTTAGTGCATGGTCAATGTGCTAAGACTAGAGCTGACAGAATAGATTATTCAGTACACTTTTAACATTCAATGGTTTATATTATGCCAATTAAATTATAAAATAATATCTTAATTAAACGATCGTCGCAAATGGGTGAAAGATTCCCGCAGCGACGTTAAACTCCATATTCACTCACTCACTTAATTAAACGTATACAAAAAGTTCACTTCATTTAATATATCAGCAGGTTCCTGATCTCAACATCGGAGCAACATGGCGTTTCAAGTTCAGCGGCGACTGGACATGAACTTCCCGGTTCGGAAGAGCACTCATCGGTCCAAGTCCCTGGTGTCCACATCCCGAGATACAGCTGTTCCAGATCTGATTTTGTCTCCACGGAAACGGAATGGACGAGGTATAATACTAATTGGTGCAAAGAAAATATGGCTCTTGAAATTGTATAATTTCACAAATGCTTGTCACGCAAGTAGAGCTGTCGGAGGGCTAAACAGTGTCCAATACTGGCGTACTTGTAATTAATACTGAGGTGCACCAAAGAAATAATTGAGCAACTTTCATCTAGGCTCTTATCTCCCCGTAAATAGTTTATGGAATGAAAAACAGGCAAAAAAGACTACACTTTGTTATTTTGAATTACGGTACGTGACCAAAATATAAAATTCAGATATGTTTTAAAATGGTGACCAAGATGGCTGCTAATTAACCAACGAGCAGCAATTTGCTTATGCATCACCTTTCACGTCAACCACTATGAAATTACCAAATGTGTATTATAATATTAAACTGGCGTCTTAAGACTATTTGTACCTTTTGATCATACTTTTATTCAATAATCGTCACAGTTAATTAAATGGGTAAAAGATTCCAGCGCAAACGTGAAACTCCATAATCACTCGCTCATATTATTTAATAAGAAATATGCATATTTCAGCAGTTCCCAGTGATCACGTGCCAATGTCATGTTCACCATGCAAGAAGAAAAAAGAATCTTCCCGTGTGACTCGATCGAGAACACGCGAGACTCCCATCAAAACATCGCTCTTCACGAAGATCAGTAAAGACGGCAAGAAATCAGAAAATCTAGGTAAATATATATACTGAATACTGATATATCTTTACATTTATTGAACCTCATTTATACATACAGTGCTCCCTCGATGGATGCACCGCGGATTCTGATACAATGCAGGGTCCACGTTTTTCTCTCCATTTTTTCTCCAATTATATTCGTTGATATAACGCAGTTATTATAACACGGGTGGCATGTCATGGACCCCAAATTCAGCGTTGTATCGAGGGAGCACTGTATTTGTTGCATTACATGCATCATCGCAAATGGGTGAAAGGTTCCCGCAGCGATGTTAAACTCCATTTAATCACTCACTCATTGTATTACATGCAAGGACAAGATGGAGAAGGATGTTGGTCATATTGATATTTTCTGATAGAACATATTTTTTTGCTATTCATTAGAAAGTGCATCTTCAGCATATAGTTAATGATATTGTCATCTCAAGAACTCTTTAAATTTGAGTCACTCGATAAAAGCTGTTAATTAACTGAATAAAAATCAAAGTGTTCTATTTCTGTATGCGATCGGGCAACTATAGTCGCCTTCAGCAGGGAGATGGTTAAACAGCATGACAAAGTAAGCAGTGTTCAATTTAATTAATAAGGGGTCTGTGGGTCATTTGAAAATCTGCAATGTTAAAGGTATCTGTGTGACGTTAAACTCCATATTCACTCACTCACTGTTTGACCCCCTGAAAATTACAGATTTTACCACCGTTAACATTGAGCCTATGAAGAATGACTCCCATATTATTTTCTTTATTTTGAACAATGGTAAGCATAATATTTTACAATGCAAATGATCTGTAATGATGTATGTTCTTTTTCTCATTCCAGACGACACCTGTGATGGAGTGAACCCTATTTTATCCTCTCCAGCCAAAACGTATTTGAATGCAGGCTCAACCCCCAAGAAAAGAATCACATCGAGGGTTAAACCACTTTTCACTTCCCCAGCCAAAGAAAATAGTCTCACAAAACATTCTCTACGTTCACCTTCTCGGGAGAATAGAGTGATACCTATTTTCCACTCGCCTGTGAAAGATGTCGTTAATTCCTGCTTCGAGTCACCATCTAAGAAGGCCGCCAGAGAACAAATATTGTTTTCACCATCCCAGTTTGAAAAGTTGACTCTAACATCTCCAACCTTTTATCGAAAATCTAAAGATAACCATGCTCAACCAAACTTAAGTTCACCCAGAAAACATGTATCTTTCAAAGAGGCGGGGTTGTCTTCACCCGTGAGGGATTTAAGTTCCAGATTACCCCTCTCGCCTTCAAAACTTTTTAACCAAAATCTGGTTTCTCCGGTCAAAGCTAAGAAGTCTCCAATGAGACCGACCGACTCGCCAAGTAAGCGGCAGTTGTTTGTCCCAGTGCCTAGCTCAATTCTGTCGACAACCTTGTTACAAAAAGACATTCTGTCCTCTCCTGTGAAGTCTCTCCGTAAAGATAACCTGGCCTCGCCTGTGAAATTTCTCCGTAAAGACAATCTAGCCTCACCCGTGAAGTCTCTCCGTAAAGACAACCTGGCCTCACCCGTGAAGTCTCTCCGCAAAGACAACAACACACACTCACCAAGCAAAGCCAGACGATTTGGAATTGTCGACTCTCCGTCAAAGTCAAGACGACACACGTCACCGACCAAACAGCAACGGACTCCGGTGAAGAAATTGCAGACCGTCATGAAATTGCAGAAACTCGAAAGTATGTGTACACACAAGTTTAATTAATTTATGAGTTGGCTTGGCCTTTTAATTTGTCAGTCTGTCAAATGAGTCCAGTTTCATATCAAATTATGCAAAAGTCTTATCTCTCTTATCTGTCTTGTATTTACCAATTTACAACTCTACAATTCTATATCTAATATCTGTAGAATGTTTGTTTTTGTAAATTTCTCTTATCGTGATCGAATACTACAACTTGTGTAAAAGAAAAATAGACATTAAATCAAGGACTTTATAGTTTACTTTTACGTCAAACTAATTTATTTAAATTCTTGGACTTGGATCATTTTGATGACCTAATTCTGTTTCGATTCAGGTCCCGCCTACCAGATTGCCAAGCAGTCTCTACACACAGCCAAACCTGAGCGTCTGGACTGTAGAGACCGCGAAGTTGGCGTTATCACAGAGTTTCTTGAGCGCCACCTACAGGGGAAATCTGGCGGGAGTCTGTACATATCTGGCGCCCCTGGGACCGGGAAAACTGCATCGTTATTGCACATCATTGACGATCTCAAGGTTAGCTAGCGATGATAGAATTACTCTTGAAGTGTTAGAAATACAGAAAATATTTACGGGAGTCCTTATCCATAGGCCAAACGCTAACAGTGGTCAAATCTGTAATTTGCAGGGGCTCATAGATACCTTAACATTGCAAATTATAATTTTGATGGCTGTATTTTGATATTTTTTAGGCACACCACGGTTGTAAAATGGCGTACTTGAACTGCATGATGCTGAAGGATTCCGTGGCGGTGTTCAGACAGCTGCACGAGGACCTCACTGGCACCAAGGCGACTGGCAACAGAGAGACGATCAAGCACCTGGAGAAACATATCGCCTCCGCCAAGAAAAGCATGTACGTTGTATGCTGGGTTAGCATTGTAATGTTTCAGTACAATATTACTACAGGCGGGTGGTCGGGCTAGGAAAGTACCGTAGTAGATGATGAGCGTCGGACTGAAGCCAAAGGTCCTCGGGTTGAACCTTCCATAGTGACCTGGCATCAGTGTTCACATTCCTGTCGTAATACCGTTATCAGATTCATCAGTAACGGCCATCTATTTTCAGTATCGTGGTTCTGGACGAGATAGACCAGCTGGACAGCAAGTATCAGGAAGTACTGTACACCATATTTGAGTGGCCGTCTTTACCCAAGTCCAAGCTCATTCTAGTCGGTGAGTGTTTTGTTGATTTACGCAGACTTTCTGAAATTCGTTCACACTGTTGAGATCATGAATGTTGAACATATAAAATATGTACTAAAAGATTTTTTTATAATATTGATTTTTATTTGAATTGTTATTTTATTTATATTTATTTTTTAAAGTTATTTTTGCAAATATTTCCTCGTCACAAATTGGTGAAAGATTCCCACAGTGACGTTAAACTCCATATTCACGCATTGCAAATATTTCCTGGTTCCTTTTTACAATTCATCAATTTATATCTTCTCTGTGTAAAATTCTAAACAGGCAAAGATGTCATCATTGAAAAGCACACAACGACTGTCGACTGTTTGACATCAACTTTGGAGTACATGATTATTGTCACATATGGGTGAAATATTCCTGCAGCAACATTAAACATTAAATCAATCAATGGATACTATTAATGTTTCAGGTATTGCCAATGCATTGGACTTGACAGATCGAATCCTGCCGCGACTTCAAGCCAGACCAAAGTGTCGTCCGCAGCTGCTCAACTTTGCCCCTTACAGCAAAGACCAGATTGCCAGTATTATTAAAGGAAGGTTATTAAAGGTGTGTATTCTTATTGGGCACAAGACTACATTTTCATGCATCTCCTATTTCATATTTTATTTTACTGTATTTGTATAGACGATATTCCTGCTTCCACATAAAGCATTAGTTCAATCAAATTAAATTTGTTATCTCTTGATTGTTAAAAACGGGTTAAATATTCCCGCTACGACGTAAAGCACTAATTCATTATTCAGTTGGAGGAGGAGGTTCTGGTAGTCTTATTAATACTTCTCTATTAGAAGCTGTTGTTCAGTGACACCGTATGACCGTGCATTGCTTGTTCTGTGGTCAGTTGGAGGAGGAGGGTCTGGTGGTGATGGAGCCCAGTGCTATCCAGTTCTGTGCCAGGAAGGTGTCGGCCGTGGCCGGAGACATGCGGAAAGCCCTGGACGTGTGTCGCAGAGCCGTGGAGATGGTGGAACACGAACTCCGCAGTCAACCCGTGCTTGCTGCAGGTAACACAGCAGAGGAACCTTTATTCCATTCCACGGAGCTAGGTTTCCAATATTTATAGAGACCCTCATGTTTCCAAGTTTAAAGAGAACATCATGTTTCCAATATTTAAAGAGAGCATCATGTTTCCAATATAGTTATAGAGACTTCATGTTTCCAATATTTAAAGAGAACATCATGTTTCCAATATTTAAAGAGACCATCATGTTTCCAATATTTAAAGAGAACATCATGTTTCCAATATTTATAGAGACCATCATGTTTCCAATATTTATAGAGACCCTCATGTTTCCAATATTTATAGAGACCCTCATGTTTCCAATATTTATTGAGACCATCATGTTTCCAATATTTAAAGAGAACATCATGTTTCGCAGGCACAAGTCCCAGGAAGGCTCGGTCGAGTGTTCCAAAGAGGATCTCAGTGATGCACATCTCGCGGATCCTGTCCGAGGTGTACGGGTCCAGTGTGAAGTCCGGAAGTCAGGCGGAGACTGTGCCACTCCAGCAGAAGCTGGTGGTCTGTACGCTGCTAGTAATGCTGAAGGGGGGACGCTTCAAGGAGTTCAACGTGGGAAAGGTGTGTTGATTGTGTGTGCGACACGCTAGTCGGATTGATTCGATTATGGTATTGTTTAACCCTCTCCCTGCTGGATTAGGTACAGATACTTCCCTTTAACCTTCTCCCTGCTGAATAAAATCAAAGTGTTCTATTTCTGGATGTGATTGGGCAAGTTAACTCGCCTTCAGCAGGGAGAGGGTTAAGGCATCTCCGGTTGCCTACAGCATGGAGAAATTTAATTTTTTTTAATACAATCTGGGCCAATTTCCAAGAAAGTTGTCTTAGTTTTCAGATACAGAGTTTACTTTAACCTTCTCCATGCTGGAGGCAACCAGAGATACCATAAAAAGCAGAGTCTATGCATAATCCAGCAGGGAGAGGGTTAAGGGTTCTTTAAATTATTGCCTTTGAAATTGTTCAATGTGTATCTTCTCCATGTAGTTGGAGGCAGGATTTGATAGGATGTTGTGGCTGGATATTGTACATCTATTGCCTGCTTATTCACCTCGGAATACTGAAGTCAGAGTAGCGTATTTACTATCCATGTCATTGCTACGACAGATACACGAGGCCTACTGCAAGGTGTGTACCAAGCGCCAGGTGGCAAAGATCGACCAGTCAGAGTTCTACAGCCTGTGTCTTCTACTGGAAACCCGCGGCATTCTGGGGGTCAAGAAAGGGAAGGAGACGAGACAGTCCAAGGTGAGTTTACTGATCGTAATTATCGGAGCAAATGGGTGAAAGTTACTGCAGCGACGTTAAACTACATATTCACTCATTCACTCACTAACTGATCGTAATTAACTCCCTCCCTACTGGTACCAACCTGGTGTGCCCAAATGTCAGCACTTGTAATAAGTTCATTGCGTACGGGTAAAATATTCTTGCTCTGATGTAAAGCACTAATTTGTTCATTCATTCATTCATTCATTGTAGTAGGTGGGGTTGCGTCTGTAAATTCTGTAGCATGTGTTAATATTATTTTCTTGATTATATTTCTTCATAGACTGCAGCTTTATTCATCTGCATAATCTTGCTTAATTATCTATACAACTTTGAAGCCTTTATTATTTATTGTCGTCACCTATGGGTGAAAGATTCCCGCTGTGACGTAAAACAATAATTCACTCACTTTATTATTATTAATATTATTATTATTATTATTAAACTACACATTTATATAGTGCAAATATCCAAACTAACTACTCCACTGATTGCTAGTATAGTGCAGTTTCGCCAAGAACCAGGGATAATGTTGAAGAATAACTACAATTATTGGTGGTTTGATGATGCCTTATTTCCAAGTCATCATGTAATGCATAAAGCTTTCTTCACCAGGTCTGTCTGAAGTTGGATGAGAAGGAACTGGAACATGCCCTACATGACAAGCTCCTCGTGTCGTCCATACTGCAGGACGGAATCCCCAAATAGGCCGTGCTTACTTGCAAGACGGAATCCCTAAACGGGTCACAGCGACTTGTACGACAAGCTTCTCATATCATCCATACTGCAGGACAGAATCCCGAAATGGGTCACACCGACCTGCATGTCAGACAAGTGTCATGCTGACCTGCAGGATGGAATCCCAAGATAGGTCACACCTACCTGCATGTCAAACTCTTGTCACAGTGACCTACAGAAGAGAATCCCCAAATATGTCACACTGACCTGCATGTCAAACTCTTGTCACACTGACCTACAGAAGGGAATCCCCAAATATGTCACACTGACCTGCATGGCAAACCTTTGTCACACTGACCTACAGAAAGGAATCCCCAAATAGGTCACACTGACCTGCATGTCAAACTCTTGTCACCAGTGAGCTACAGAAGGGAATCCCCAAATAGGTCACACAGACCTGCATGTCAAACTTTCGTCACAATGACCTACAGAAGAGAATCCCCAAATAGGTCACACCGACCTGCATGTCAAACTTTCGTCACAATGACCTACATTCCCCCAAATAGGTCACACCAACCTGCACACCAGCTTGAATTGTACAGACTTGTTAATGGCTTGTTTGACTATGTTGATATTACTTTTACATGAAATAGTGCAATTTTATGAGTGTTTATAGTCATTGTATGACTGGGTTGTCCTGATAATAATCACCATGTATGCCTGGTCTGAACACAAAACTGTCCACGTTAATTTACCATCAGATGTGTTTTAATACAAACATATACATTTATCGTATTTTTATACTTAAAATAGTGCAGATGCACTGACAAAATATTATTTTCTGCTAGCAAATGCAGTGATTCCATGTCTGTTTGGGCAAAATATTTCAGTGTGTTGTGAAATTGTGAGTGAAAGACAGTTTGATAATTGTAAGAAAAGATAATAATTGATTGCATGTATTTGTGTGATTGGTTTCATAGTTCTAGTCTTGTAAGTTATTCCACATTTTTATCATATTATAATTTATGATTATTTAATTGAAAGAAATATTCATTTTACAATGCTAATATAAATGTATATTTTTAATGCAAATCCAAAGCCATAATGACTGACATGAAGATGTATTTTTAAGTAGACTAGTTCTAGAAAAGTAGATTTTTAGAAAATATTTCTTTAAATTGTGCAAAAATAAAATATGCATGTCATTTGTTAATGTGATTAAAATGACAAATATTGTGTGAATTTAATTAGTACATGTATATGGTTTGTTTAGCTTAAATCATACAATAATTGTTTATTGTAAACAAAATGTTGACATCTGCATGATTTTGCATTCTTCATAATTTCATTTTATCCCAATTCAAAATGTTGGTACTTATTCAAAAATAGGCTGTAAAGTGAATCGGCAATATTATGTTTTAGAGTTTTATATAGTTGAAGTTCATAAGCATATTCATTATTTTATTTAAAGGGGCAAGATCATACTTGCATAGGGGGAAATGGTCACTATCGGGGTTATTACATATTCTGAAAGAACAAT
>JAVCKZ010101444.1:0-10930 GCA_034780755.1 Lepetodrilus elevatus
CGCTCCCTCCCTCGCTCCCTCTCTCTCTCTCTCTCTCTCACTCTCTCTCTCTCTCTCACACACACACACACACACGTATTGGACTCAAAGTAAGGATTGCGGTATATGTGCCTAAATTGTGGAAGGAATACAAACTGTGGGTTCGTAAGGTATCAGTTAAATAAAGAAGAGAGAGAGAGAGGGAGAGGGGGGAGGAAGAGAGAGAGAGAGAAAGAGGGAGGGAGTGAGAGAGAAAATGGCAGTATCACTGCGTAATTATGAGTGTGTTCATACATATGCATATTCATAGCTTATACTCATAGTTACAGTATGAATACTGCTCACATATCTCCTGCTCATGTGGCGAAACCAAATCAGACTTACGTACTGGAGATTGGCATTCCGTAGACATATATATTTAGTTTATGGAGGTTTAAGTAACTATAATCATGTTTCTGTATACTATTCAAAGCTAGCTAGGCTTGATTATGCTGAGCTAATCTAGTTTACCTGTGTAATTAAAGGTAAGGGAACCAACGTGTACTTGTATGCATCGAGAAAGAAAACAACATGCTATGTCCCACAGTCGTCCTTGTCAACAACGTTTCATAGCAA
Source organism: Lepetodrilus elevatus (assembly GCA_034780755.1). Lineage (NCBI taxonomy): Eukaryota > Metazoa > Mollusca > Gastropoda > Lepetellida > Lepetodrilidae > Lepetodrilus > Lepetodrilus elevatus. The sequence goes on from JAVCKZ010101444.1 coordinate 595, forward strand.
ATTTTCGATCTTTAATGATTTTTGAAATTTCTTTGAAAAATTGCTACATCAGAAAATGAATAGAAATCATTAAAAATCGAAAGACTTGCTATGAAATGTAGTTGACAATGACTATGTCCCACAAGGTAACGATTTCCCGGACTATTTCCGCTTGTACAAATGGAACGTGTGTAGAGAGGTAACGAACATTATTTTATTTTTAAAGGCATACTATCACAGTTGATAGACCTGTATACTCTGACGAACGAATTACGCTTGATTTATCCACCCAAAAGTTGTTATTTACTGATGTACTTATATCCCAGTACTCGATAGTTATAAAACAAATGACATTTTATATTAAATAGGGGAACGTTCCGCTACTTATCTTGTCTTCGATGCATCACTGGTCTACGGAAGGTTATGTCCCTTTGCATCATATGATAAAGAGCCGTTGGCTGTATTTGATTTAAACCCGACTCTAAGAGTCGCAGAGTGGTTGCATTGAAGATTTGTCAAACACACAGCGGTAGAAAGCTTTTTGGAAGTACAAACACGATTTTTATGTATGTCAAGTGAATGTACTTTGCAGTAATAGCTAAGAACTAGTCCAGAACAACCATAATTATCTGTGATAAGGCAGGAGGAAACCCACAACATCCGTAGCGCTGAATATTGCAGTAAACCTGCGAGCACCTGCTGGTATTGATAGACCAAGTAAAGGATGATAACTGAATTTCGAGGATGCCATACAGACGTAACGTACCTTTCTCGAACATTGATACCGTCTGGACATTGTTAGTACAGGAGGAAGTAGCTGATGTTAGTTTCCTTGTAAGGCACGGTGTCGTCAATTGAAAATGTTTAACTTTATACACGTCCCCAAATAGCTGATAGGTTGACAAGTGCAGATCTATTTGATAATGTTACATACCATATATTGGATGGTCGCATAAACAAAGTAGACTTGTTCGTATATGTGTTTACATATCTCTGGTTTATTGGTCATGCATAGATAGACATCGGTGACGACAATTGGAAATCAATGAAGTATTTCATAGGAATACAATGCAAATGCGATGATAATCATTTAGTAGCCCATATTACGACCTTCAGCATGTGTTTCAGTTGTTTAAACACATTGTGTGCTAATATATCATAAGTACGTTGATAGCGTATTACATGCGGACTTTGAACGCTTGCAGACCCAGGAAATAAATGTGTCCTTCGCGAACATACGGTTGAAGCATACGCTATTGTTCTAAGATCATATCTAGTCTAATCGGCGATGGATACGTTTACGCCATATGCTTGCGTACACATGCTTGTGTCTGTATGTCTTCAAGCATAGGAAATCGAATACTTATCATACTTATAGTACAGCCTAATCCATCGGGGCATTTGGTTGTGGTGAATTGGCTTCACTGCTTTAACCGGTACATAAGCCTACAGACCCAATACGGCGGTTCATTTCAACAGATTTACAATCAACACATTATACCAGCAAGGTCTTATGCGATTAAACGTGTTCATGCGAACGTTATTTAGGCGGAGGTCTTTTCTCGTCACACCACCCACACCCACAGACGCTTTAAATAGTAAGTCCGTCCAGAAACACCGGACCTGATAATATACACATTACACATCCCAACCTACCAGTCGGAAATCACGATGCGATGTGCAGTATTCTGAAACGCCCTATACTGCGGTTTGAGTGTAGGCTGCCTTCTCTACCGTACACTACACTACTACTAACATGTGAGCGCCGGTAGGACGGGCCGTGCCTTTGCTGCTTCTTGTGGAGTCTGGTTTGTCACAGAATGAGGCGATATAGGAATCGTCTAGTCTTTTTAGGTCTACTGTTATGTGTTGTACACGGCTGGTCCGTTCGGACTTGTGGCACGGAATTCTCGGACCCCCTGTCCAGTGCTCTCCTAGCGGATATTATCGTGGAGGGGAGAGCCCGTGTGCCCGCTGGGGGAGATGTGTACAATGTGACAGTCCAGGTACGCAGTGTCAAGAAGGGTGCAGATTTCTTTAACGGTGGCAAGAAACCAAAGCTAATTACAGTGTGGCCCTTCGGAAAGGAGAATAAACAAGATTGTGTGGGGCAGGTTGTGAACAAGAAAAAATATATATTTTTCCTTAGGACGCCCCCCGACGGTGGGAAATATATGAGAATATCTGCGTTACCTGTGAATTCTAAAAAGAGGACAAACAGGTCAATCAAGAAAATTTTATGCGAGGGTTGTGGTGAGTATATTAATATTTTAAATCTGCTGTGATTTACCTGAAGAGCTCATGTAGTAGTATTATCACCTGTTGGCGTGAACGCTAGTTATGACATGTGGCGTAACCAGCTGATAAAAACCGCATCGTCATTTTGGCTGATATAGGCCTACACACACTTCTTAGACTTGTGAAATAAACAAGACGCAATGTACGATGTTGCATATGGTTGATCTGGTGATAATTGTCTTACATTGTTGTTAATTCACTATGGTGGTAGTGCCGTTAGCGCCCGGGGTCCTACCCGAGCTATATCGATTAGTTAATGCTTGCCTTTGAGGGAGATTTCTCATGTAGAAATACGCCGGTTTGACATCGCTTTCTCCCACCTATTTTTACCTCTATTTAAGGTCGTGCAGACTAACGGTAAATCAATTTACACCATGATGAAATGGACAGCTCTTTCCGTAATCGGTGTCAATTTCACTTGAAATGTACAATGACGTTGATCAACTGTCATGGAAAAAGCGTGGAGATCGTACAATCCATATGCGTGCCAGTGGATAAAAAGCGTGAATTTGTATTTATGCAGTGATACCTATACTCCCGAAGGAATGAATACGTTTGTCTGACGTTACAGCAGAAGAATGCCACCGATTTGGAGACATTTTTTTGTGGGGGTTAAAATAATGTATATCGAATTACAACAGGATACCACACTTAAGTTACTACCACCCTTAGGGGGCTTTGTATACTAAATACCCTATCATTCCATTCACACACCCACATCTTTTCTAGACTATCACTGCACCCCAAAACAGGTGACAACTATGATAGGTCTATAGTGTCCAGTGAAAGCATGCTGTTCATTGATATGACCTATATGCTAATTCACCTCAGTCCACACTTGGGTGTACACCTAACCAAACTATTCAAGAATGCTGAGATTGTATAAGGTACTTATACTGGGAGTATGACACCTCTTACAATAAACAGGTATTAGATTCAGGTTTAACTGTTGCCTCTTATGTATGTGTGTCAATATTGAAGCCGTTCCCAGGCCATTTCTCCACTGTTATATTGCTTGTTCTGTATCCAGTTCAAATCCCACTAACAGATACTGTTTAATTCTTCAATCAATCTGTGCGCTATTACCTAGATGCTTATTAGTCCAGAGGGTAGTGTTGGTGTTTGCTTGGCCTGACAGCAGGTCTGGGATTGAACCTAATTAAATGTGCAAATGACAGGTATCACTTGAGGATTTACCCAGGGCAATCAATAAAGGATTTGTAATCTGTCAGCTAGTTTCTCACCCCCCACCTTTCATGAGGCCATGAACACATTCATATATCGGATATATAAATAACAGTTTACCTGTGTAGTTGATGGTAATGGAACCAACTGTTAAGCTTGTATATGTTTGGATGAGTTATTGAATGAATTCTAAATTAATCTTAATTATAAAGTTTTTTATTCAGTTTTTGTAGGCAGCATTTCCCCATACTTCTGTGTGGCATCATCATGTTCAAGTCATAAGCTATCCAACTTGCTGCTAGTGATTTATTACAACTGTATGCTGTCTTTCAGCTTCTAATTAACTTTGATCAATTGGTGTTGCATAACCTGTCCAGCCGTCGCCTTCACACTGTTGTTAATTAGCGGCGATAGGCAAGAGGCCTGGTTACTTCAGGTGAACAATCTTACCTCGTTAGACTAGCATCTGCTTCTGAATTTTATTGACATTTGATAAATGTTGTCCTTTATGAAGGCTTTACATTTCCTGTTATAGGCCATACTTGAACAAGTCTTGATACAGCGTGTGTTCCTACATTGTTTTAGGGATTTATTGGTGTGACTTACCATTTATTTCTTGAATTTATATTATCTTCATTGCATTGGTGTTGTTCATCTGAACGCAAATGTGCAAGATTCATATTTACTCAAACTACCAGGCAATATACCACAGACAGTAGTGCAGATAGTAAGACACACATGCACTACTATCAGTCAATATACTGCAGACAGTAAGACACACATGCACTACTATCAGTCAATATACTGCAGACAGTAAGACACACATGCACTACTATTAGTTAACATACTTAGTACTGCAGACAATAAGACACACATGCACTATATCAGTCAATATACTGCAGACAGTAAGACACACATGCACTACCGTACTATCAGTCAATATACATGATCCACATTTGCAATTAGCAGTTGCCACATGTCAGGTGTCTATTCGTATTGATTCACTCCTATATTCCTGACATCTTATTGCTAAGCATCTTTAGATAGTTTATACCATTTATGGTGCCAAACCTTCAGCCTCCAGCATTGATTGCAGCACAGAGGTGGCACATACGTCTTCCGCCACCGAGCCAGGAACCAATTCTGTATGAAATTTACGGTTATTGTTATTTTGCACCAATTCAATTTCATGGTACGGTCTCATTGACATTGGAGTCATTTTGCAAAGGAAGACTAGGAATTGTTGCCTTCTTGCCAATAAATTCATACAATGATACACATGATGGCAATCATACATGTGTCTTTTGCTCTTTGTGAGCTATGGAATTGCATCAGGAGTTACACACAATGTCTTGATAATGCTAGTCTGCTAAGGAATTGTCTCTCCGTTTGTCACCGATGTAGAAAACCATTCTTTGAGGTTGAGCTTGTTTCCCTAGTGAATTTTATTGCTAAAATTGAAATAGATCTTTCACTCCAAAGACAGATAAAAGGTCATATGTCTCTTTCATCTTGCATACAGATGTGGTTAAATTGTATTTCCTGATTTGTATTTTATAAATAAATCATTTATTGATTGAGTCTGAACTGTTATTGAAGACAGAAATCAAAGCTAAGGGGCAAGATTTTAATAACGTAATGTTCTTTAGCTCATGCATGTTTATCAATCTAACTGTATATCTAATTATGTACTATTGAATCCATGCCATTACCAGTATAACAATGTTGATATTATCTGTTCACCCAGTAAAGAATGGACGAGATTGATGAGATTTTGATGTGAATGGTAACCTTTCTGTACCCGAAGCATCTTGGGTTGTGTATATTCCCCGGGTAGTTGAGAAGGATATTGATGGCACACTGATCTATTGACCAGATCCCTCCTGTATGACATGGTGTAACTATAAGGTAACTGTATCTATTAGTAACCATTTCCCTACACATTGGTTCCGAAGTGGACACAGTAACCTTTGAGTTATGCTATTTTATACAAGAGGGCCAAGGATAATGTTTAGTGCTAGGAGCATATCTTTAAGCATGGATTTTGACACACTATATTTGCATATTATTATTATTATTATCATCATTATCATTATTATTATTATTATTATTATTACTACATATATTATCATTGTTTATTGTATCACTACATCATTGTATCCAGTACAGCACTTACAGTATAGTTAACACCAGTCTTCAGTACAGTATAGTTAACACCAGTCTTCAGTACAGTATAGTTAACACCAGTCTTCAGTACAGTATAGTTAACACCAGTCATCAGTACAGTATAGTTAACACCAGTCTTCAGTACAGGGTATCATTTCTCAAAGTTCTCATATCTACTATGAAACCATATAGCAATCACCATATATATAAGGTATCACTATGATAGTACTCATGGTCTCATAGTAAATACGAGAGTTTGGTGAACAGATACCCAGGAACACAGTCTCAGAAGTGTTTTAGTCTCCGGCTTTATGTGTTTATCAAAATCCATGTGGATTCAGTTCGCAGGTATTCACACAACATGAAGAGACTGGCACCACGAAGAGGGTCTGTTTTTCTCCTTCGTATCGCTACTGTTTACTAGTATTTTTCCATCTCTATTTTATTTCCTCTTGGTCTGCAAGTGCAAGATGTGAAATTCATTGGAAGCGATGGTATGATAGTTTGGCTCCTGTACCAGAAATCCTTGATGAATTGGGTGGAATCTGCAGATGTATGGCAATGATAGTGTGCACAAGCCTGGAAATGCTACTTGTTGCTTTTTGACATAAGCTAATCTGTTCACAATAGAAAAACTCTATTAACTGTTTTTATTATAAATCTACATATCTAGATTACTATAGATTTCAGAAAATGAAATTTAACATGATGAGCGGTAACAGTGATTCTAAAATGTGGTATCCAAATATTAAGCATTTTAGATAAACATATCCTATTTAATTTTACATATTTGTTAAATGTTTAAATTCACAGAAAGAACTAAATGTTTCAGGTTTCCCTCCCACTATAACCAGACCACTGCTATACCACAACATGAGTCTTATTGAAACACTCGTTCACCTCAAGATGCCATACCAACATTCAGCTACAGAAACCAAGAGTTTGAAACTGTTTGAAATGCTAATGACTTCAGTGTTTGAAAATCTGATATGACTGTGCTCCGGCTAAGTCGGAGCTTTGATAATTGGCGGTCTTTGTGTTATGATACAGTTACATACTACCTGCCAATCACAGCAGAGTAGAAAGTAGCGCTGTTCATGTTGTTGAGGATATTCACACAGTAGAGTGTGACAATGGCTACAGGCTATTGGAGGGAGGGTTATCTGTAATTATGGACGTAAGCAGCTTGAAGGTAATTCTCATCTGTTGGTAAGTCTTAAACCATGACTAGCCACCGGCGTTACAGTCATTGAAAATAGACCAGCCAAATGACTTTGCAGAAATTGGATATTTCAAAGTGATTGAAAAAAGTCAAAAGTGTTTAAGTCTAAATTGAGTATGAAATTAAGTCTAAATTGATTGTATTGTTACCAATATAGTTGGTAACGATGGTAATAATTCAAATTTTACTAATGTCGCACATTCTTGCGATCATTATTGGCATTACAAATTGGCATTAAAATTATCAGAAATTATCAGAAATTATCAGAAATTAACGACTTTTAGTCCCCTTACACAATTCGAGGTTGGCATTGAAAATACACGGAATAATGTAATTACCATACATTTATTCAAGTATATATGTAGTTAGAACATCAAGCAAGGGAAATACTAGTATATATGTATGTAGTGTGTAGAGCTGGATGTTGTACTAGCCGCTGTCCCACAGAAAGATCCTAGCGCTACGAGAGTCGTAACTCCTTAGCAACTCCATGTTACATGTAGGAGTTACGAGTCTCATAACGTTATGATTGTTCTGTGGAACAGGCCCCTGACTTGGGTATAATGATGTGATAATAACGTATAATTCAGTGTTTGTCACAGATTTATAGATGTGAGAAATAACACATGATTTCAGTTGGCAATTGGTCATGATGTTCATCTTCTGGTCATGATCTGTTCATCTTCTGGTCATGATCTGGTAATGTTTTGTTGGTCACTCGGGTCCATCATTGCCCTGGATTCTCTAAGTTCATCTACACTCTAGACAGCTTATTTCCTGTTCTTTAGATATTCTTTGTGAATACAATCTACACTGTCCATAAAGTTAACCATTATTGTTTCCCCGTTGACCCATGCAACCTGATATCGTGTGCAGTATTTATCACCAGGCATTTATTTATATTGTCCATCTCACAACACCATGGAGTAACGACATCCATTATGTGCGGGCGTTCCTTAATGACAGCCATAGCTTCTGAAAAGCTAAATGAAGTGTCTGATTTACGAACACACAAGATTTGCCCTCCTAGGCTGGAGAGTTCCAACACAGAGGTGTGGAGAGTGACCTTGAGTCATTGATTCCCAAAACTGAGATGAATGACAAGCGAGCATGTCCTGCATTCATATAGAGGCTTACCTAGAGGCTCAACCAGAGGCTCGCAGAGGCTCATGGAATGACCATGTCCAGGGAGAATCGCAGACCATGATCAATACCTTCACTGATGGGCTTTCAATAATGGAATAGTCTCGTAGGTATCAAGATACTGGGGCAGAAGAGATAAACCATTTAGCATGTGTAGAAGGGTGTTCATCAGTTAAGATACTTTGAAGACAGGTCTTTTGCTGTGTAGCCTTCACTGTTAATGGGTCTTCTTCCACGATGAACATGATGAACAACATGGTACAAGTTACATCTTCAGAATCGTGTGAATGTCATCTTTGATATAATGCTAGTAGTTCCAATGTAAGGTAAAATGTTTAATTTCTGGCCGTCGTACATCATCCTGAACTAAGAAACTTCTAAATCTTTCAAATCCTGGTTAACATCATCGCAGACATTTTGTACAAGTTTTGGCACCATGCAAAGTGTCAAAATAATCTATTCACTTCATTAAGTTCTTCAGTTTTATCAGAATCCACATCCTTTAAGATACTTCATTGGATTTCAAGTTACCTCAGTATCCACATACTCCAAAATTGTTAAAGTATATATAAATTCTTATTTTTTTTGTTTGCAATAGATATGTTTATTTTTATTTTCTGTAAATATGTACATTTCAAGATGCTTCCTGAGTTTTCTCAGTATTCACATGCTTCATTCTACTTAATTGGATTACCCTCACAATAAATGTTCTTAATTCTTGTTCATTGGTCTTCTCAACACATACACATTTGTGCTCCAATATGCATCTCAGTTGTGGTAGCACATCACATGGAGCTATTGACTGGACACCTACTATAGATATCTAGACATGTATCCAGAGCAGAGCTGCTTTGATAAGAAACTTGTTTGCACTTGTTGCTTGGCTTGCAATCTGTACAGGGAAGATGCAGTGTGCATGATAAAGATAGCCGCTGTGGAGAGAACATGTGATGCGATATCTCTAATAATTGTCCTGTGGCTGCATGCAAGACATTTTTATTGTTTTTCTTGCATCCCAGGCATGTTGCTATCTGACAAGGGCTCTATTAATCTTGCATTTAACTTGAATTCAATTGACTTTAATATAGTGACTTCTGTGATAAAAGGATATTAAATCTACAACTTTTTCTTGTCTGTGAACACTAATCTGTATTTATGTAGATGGGGAATAAGAAGTAGCCATTATTATTATTTATGATTATTATTATTATTATTATTTAATATTTATGATGATTATTATTATTATTATTATTTAATATTAATATAAACTGGGGTTCACACTACAACCTGATGAAGGCTACAGATCTATGCAGTACAGCAGGGTTCATCAAGGCTAAGGATGTGTAACAGAGGATCATGCCGATCACCCTGGGATTCGAACCAGAGTTGCTGAATTGTGTGTCCAACGCTCTACCGAATGAGCCAAAGGGGTAACCCCTCTGGCCGAGACCAGTAGGAGCATCTTATATCACACCCAGCTACAGATGCAACACGACTCCGACAAAACACTGTTTTTGTTGACAAAAGCCGTGAGAGATCTGTGACAATGCCGACATGTCTATGTATCAGGTGTGACAGTATCACATTGGCTGCAGACTTATCCCACCAGTGACTCGCGGGGTGTCTGACAAAAGTAACAAATGGGTTGTGTCGGCTGGTCGGCTTTTCTCAAGGATACACATGGCTTGTTGCTTGCTCTTTGTACCATATACAGCAGTCTGTATTTTTATCAGGGTGAATACCCACAATAAACCACGTGGGCTGTCCATTTAGATACCCACGGTACAAGCAGGGTTTCTGTGTTAGGGTGGTTTACATCGGAGACGTGACTCATTCAGATATGCTCCACTGACCTCATGTGGGAACGCTTCATATTTTCAAAGATGAACAAATATTGAATGTAAATGTAAATAAGGTAACTCTTTCTCTTCTTGTATACCTACCTCCCCCACTCTGTAGCTTCTTGCTTAACTCTTTCTGTTGTAGGTCCTCTCATTCACCTATCTTTCATCCTTTTTCTTTTTATTTGTTAATCCTTCTTTTATTATTTTTAATTTTCTTTATTTTGTATAGTTCCTTCTCCCTCTTCTTTTCTATTAATCGTTCCATCTGTTGTCCCCTTCTTCCATCCATATTTATTTATTTCAATCTCCAATTACTTCCTCTCCCTCTCTCTCTCTCTTTCTCTCTCTGTCTCTCTCTTTCTGTCTCTCTCTTTCTGTTTCTCTCTCTGTCTGTTTCTCTATCTGTCTCTCTCTCTCTCTCTTTCTCTCTCTCTCTCTCACTCTCTCTCTCTCTCTCTCTCTCTCTCTCTCTCTCTCTCTCTCTCTCTCTCTCTCTCTC
>JAVCKZ010101455.1:0-10930 GCA_034780755.1 Lepetodrilus elevatus
CACACACACACACACACACATGCACACAAGCATACACACACACACACACACACGCACACAAACACACACACAAGCATACACACACACACACACACACACATGCACACGCACACACACACACACACACACACACACACACACACAAGCATACACACACAAGCATACACACTCACGCACAACTTGGGAGACAGAAAAGCACAGTAATCTATATACACTGATTTCAGATATTAATTTAAGGACATAGAAGACATCATGTTACTTTGGTTTACTTCTACAAAAGAATTATTTAAAAAAAATAGGTTCGCGAAAGTTAGCGTTCTAACGCGATAGGATGCATGTTCTGTAAGGGTGATAATACAGTGGCAGTACCAACCTGTGCTCGCAGGTTTATGATGTTGTGGGTTTCCTCCTGCCCTAAACTGACAAATCATGATTCTAGAAAGCGACTCTAAACCCCAATTAACAAAAAATACAAAATACGAATAAATTAGATAGTTGTCTAATTAAGAATTTACTTTTTTTCGTGTTGCAAGATTCCTGCAGCGACGTTAAACTCCATATTCACTCACTCATGTTGCACAAAAATAGATAGTTAAAAATAAATAAATATGGTTATGGATGCATGTTTCACTCTCAGTGACTCTAGAGGTATAGTGGAGAAGGAAAGTTTTTCAGATCCTTGTAGTAAATATTATTCCCAAAATCAACACATTACATTACCCACCTGAACACATGCACGGTGCCATAGCGGTATATGTTTCACATCATGTTCGCGTGCAGGCATGTATCTGTGCTTGAGTTCATTCTCTATCTAAGTAAAAACAATTTGAAAAAAATTGTAATTCGTGTAGATCACCTTTTCACGTTTTCTCTCAACATCTTTACTTGCATTCTATGATATTTGCTAACCAGTAACGACACAGCCACACTCAACCAAAACGGCCACACTCTACCAAAAAAACAACCTGTCACACTCAACCAAATAGTGGAAAGTTATCCGAGTATATGTAGGATAGCCTTGTTTACGTTTTTAAAAAGATCTTAGTGGTACATGCAATGTCTTCCATTTACAAATGCACAGCACTGCTTTCATAGAACGTTCGTAGAACTACAGTAGACCTCGCATATACCGGCCTCTCATAAACCGGACCCTCGCATACAACGGACTGAATCTGAAGTCCAGATCCTGTCTAACGCTAATTGCGACATATGCATATAACGGACTTCGCATATAACGGACATAAATAGCCGGTCCCAATTAGTCCGTTATATGCGAGGTCTACTGTATAGCTTTCTGTAAGTGGTAAAACCATATTGACTTACTATTATCGCAGTGCTGTTATTTCTGTGCAAAGCTGACACATTTATGATGATATGTTACTGTTTATCCAACATGAAACGTGCCAATAAAAGAATATTGTTTCTTGTGAATTATTTTATGTATTTGTACAGCTCTGTCGAATGATGCACCTGTAAATTGCAGAAACTATGTGATGGTTAACACATGGCCTGAGGGCGTTACAGGCGTGTAATGCACGACGTTGAAGGAATTATCCGAAGATAAATTGTTTGGCCTAATTCAAAATATACAAACTATAGTAACCATGGCCCGTGATACTGGAGTAAAATAATCTTGAAAGTGGCTCCGAGATTACAAAAGCGTTTGACTATAATTATGATTTCACGCTCAAGCTTAAAAATAATGTTTTATATGTGGATTTATGAACATAACTTTGAATTGAGCAGGTTACGAAACGTTCTGAGTACGATTTCATGTTCAATCTCAACATTTATGAACAAAACTATTTGAGCACAAATTTGTACTAAAAACAAGTTTCGTAACCTCGGCTGACGATAAGACCTGTCACTTTGGCTTTATATATTTTCTGAACTAACCCCGAACTCTCTGAAACCAGTGGAAGACAATCACAGGGTAACTTATTTTAACAATCTTTATTAAATGTAGCATAGATAAAATTATCACAGAATAACGAACTCGCAGCAGTTTGATGCACACACATTAAACACTTGTTGGTTTTGAACTTTGACTCTTATTAAACTCTTATATCCACTCATCCTCGCACCCCGGGGGTACCTATAATTACGTTCACACTTCAGTGTGGTACTATGCAGGGAGTCCTGAGCGTCATAACGTATCCCTGGTGTGAGAGGATGATATCCACTATGAGACCATAGCCCTCTAAAGTGCACGATCGGATCCAATGGAGATCCTACGAGAGTCCCTATGGTCTCCTAGTTATGAAAGCTTCGAGAAACGATATACCCAGAATGGTATATATAAAGCGATACAAATGAAATGTATACATTGGACGAGTTCCAATTAGGGCTGAAACGGGTAGGACATTTGGTACTTGAGACGGCCAAACAAGCGATTTCCTGACCTTTTCGGTCGTATTTAACAACTATACTGTAACACTTTCGAAAAGCAATCTAATTTTTACATACAAAAATCTACATGTTCGCCATTGTGCATGAGAAAGGGGGAACTCGAGTACTCTAGTATCAATTTACTACTCTAGTAGTACATGTACCTGACCCGTACTCGAGTACCCGGGTACCCGTTTCAGCCTTTGTTCCAATACAGTTAGAAATGAGCTCAGGACAACGTGATGTGAATCGCAGATTCAGTTTCCGTGTCTCTGATCATGAGCGTATTCGATTCAACACACGACCTCCAGGGTTACGGAAATTAGCCAATAACACAACACTCGTGATGATACGAATACCCTCATTGGCTAATTTCATCACGTGACCGTCATCCTAGGGTAGGTCGCGTGTTTAATCGAATTCGCTCTGTTTTCATACCAGTGTCTTGAGGATCGCACTCGAGTGAAGAAACTAGAATCCCGTTGCCTAAGAAGTAGGTCCACAAGCGAAAACTTTTGGGATAATATTGCATTCGTTCAATGCTTTGTGGATGGTATATCTTGCGCATTTCGTCTAGGTAGCATCATATTGCACAATATAACTTAGAAGTCAGTTGGGCATACTCTGGTTATCTTATTAAGTCCAACCAAACAGTGATCGCACATGCTTACTCGTAACGTTAAAAAGCCTCACGAATGTACACACAAAAAATGCATTGACTCGAGTATGTTTTCATCGAGGCCTTGGATGCCCCCGGAACCAGATGCGCCACGGGTGTGTTTATTCAAGCACAAAAGAGCAACTTCCGGGTCCGTTCTCGGTGAGTTCCTGCATGAGGATCTTGTCGTATTCCGCTAGGTCCTGGATCTGCTTCTCGGCGGATATCGGCGAGAACATCACGGAGGGGTCGAAGACGACCTCCTTGCCGTGCATCAGATTGCAGTGATAACCTGTGATAAACAATGTCAATATACATCTGACATTCTGGCTAGGTCAGCATGATAATGATGATGATGCGTAGCTCGAGATCCCTCTAGCCTTCCATGCTGACTGACCACTATACGTCCAAGTACTGTATATTGTCAGGGCACATAAAACATTTCTTGGACAATGGCACACTATAAACTTTCGTCAGCAGGGACGACTAGAGGAATCTGAAGCTAGTTCATGGCTATTGGTAGACGTTTTGTGGCAATATAGAGTGTGTTAAATTTATTGTCAGACTTTTTCGTGGCAATATTTAAAAAAGATAAATTAGCTAAATCGAAAGAAATTTAGTTGACAATGAACTAGGCTATTGGATCTGAATTTACGTACTAGTATCTGGACTATATAATAGGCCTACTATGATCTAGTTGTTGATGGCCTACTTCGGGCGGTTTCTAGAGGAGCTAGAGCAATGCTAGAGTTTGCGCGGTCGTGAAATCAGGGCTAGTGACGTCACGAACACGCGCACGAAGCACTAACGCTTGTCTAACAACAATTAGACATGCGCAACGTAACCGCCCGAAGTAGGCCGATATGTACAGTCACAGCATCCCGTTAGAAACCAAACACCGTACCACCAGTGTTGAACGTCTGGAGCGAGGCAAACTCCGGATTGGTAGAGCAGTGCGGGGAGTAGATGGTATGGTCACAGTACAGGACATCCGCGAGGCAGGACGTGTTCTGGTCGTTGGGCACCATCTGAAAGTTCAACATCTCAATGTGTCATCATTCGCAATACAGTACATAGCATGCTGCATATAGTGAGATGGTAGGCTGTAGTTGGACATAGGTCTTTTATAGGATTAGGCCTATTGAAAAAGTCCATCTCAATCCTTCTATCAAAGACCGTTGTCTAACTAGCAGGCTATTCTGTAACCCCCGATAATCCGCACATTCCCGTTTTAGGCTCAAAACGGTCGGATCGCAAAGCAATCGGATACCTGAATCGCAAGGCTTCAAGAAACTGTTTCGCGTACCTCTATTTTCCCGTTGTGGTATCGCTCCCACTCCAGTTGTCTGTTCCTCTCTTCAACCTCCACCAGGTGGAGCTGCTGACGACATACCAGCAGACGCAACTCGTTGATCTGCAGGGTAAAAACATATTTATACTTTGATGAAATATGTACAAAACTACAACCCCTATTGAAAGCTACACGATTTTTCACAATAATGAAACATATTTGGTGAAACACAACGTTTCGCTGTATAAATTCCATTGTTATAAAAGCTGTGTCGGGGTGTTATTGTGGTTTGGTAGGCTACCACTGATAGTATTTACTAGGGTGAGGCCGTATTTGGTATTAATAAACCTTGTAAAAAATAACACATGGTACGATTACCACATTTATCTTTACCTTGTTTTGCTTCGTACAATCCAAACACTTTGCTTTCTCTCTGTCAAACTGTACGTCCAGCAGCGAATCCCAAGCCTTCCAGAATCCGGTCTTGTCCTTGTCTTAACAAACAAAACAAACAATATGATTCGTATACCATGACGTAGATATGACGCCACGTACCATAAGACATGACGAACGAGCACCAGCTCACCAACATGTGATAGATCTGTTATAGTCAAAGACGTTTTGTACCATTACCACAAAAAGTTAAATATAATATAAAAACTATAAAATAATCGAATTTCAATAGTCAAAGACGTTTTGGACCATTAAAAAAAAAAGAAAAGATAAATATAAGACAAACTCGATAAAGTAATAGACTTTCTTTCCCTCCACGACTAGCTACGAGAGTGGGACTCATGAGAGTAGGCCCACATTATACCATAGACTATAATCGTAGGTTACACACACCCGTTGTATGCTGGGCTTCCTTAATGAGCGCTCTGAGGTGGCTGTTGTCCGCGTGTAGACTCTGCTTCACGGTCATCCATTCGTACTGCTTCTCTTCTAAACACAGCTACAAACCAAACACGAACACGCCAGTCAGCAGAGAATGCACACTCTACTACTACGGCGCAACTCTAACGTAACATTCTCTAACATTAGCAATGGTAAGCCGAAATGGCCGTGATGGTGAGAGCATCTCGGCCTGTGGTGATGTAGATATAGTCTATGGCTAAGGTTCTAGAGTAGTTCCAGAATCTCTGACCGGCGTGACATCTTCGTCAATCCAACCATTGACGGTCGAGTATATCTCGGCCTACGGTTAGACTCAGTTACGTAGTTGCTTTAGTGTGATGGCGTTACGTGTAGTAGCGCTGAAAATACAACGAATTAACCCTCTCCCTGCTGGATTAGGCACATGCACTCCAGTTGCCTCCAACATGGAGAGGGTTAAAACTGACGTTCAGAAATCAATAACTGCTTACGTTTTATGGAAGTTGCTGCTTCTATATAACAAATTGGCGACGTGTAACATATTTGTGCGAAATATAACGGTAATAACTATGACTTGTATTGACCTCCAAGGCTCTACGTTCGTCGGTCAGTTTCATGATGAGCTGGCTCTGTTCTCTGACCCGGCCCCGGGCCATCATGACGTCATCCTCCCGTCTGACAGCTTCTGACAGCAAGGCTGATAGCGTGGAAGAGACGGAACAAGATTTCACTATTACGTTTAATATTGAAAGAGATGTGGAGAGCGAGAGAGAAGGGAGAGAGAAAGAGAGAGGGAGAGAGAAGGGAGAGAGAAAGAGAGGGAGAGAGAGAGAGAGGGAGAGAGAGAGAGGGAGAGAAAGAGAGGGAGAGAGATAGGGAGAGCGAGAGAGGGGAAATAATGAGAGAGAGACAAAGAGAGGAGAGCAGGGGAGGGAGGGAGGAAGACAAAACGTACGAGACATCGAGGGGAGGTATAGGAGGGATAGATGTCATAGTGATAGAAAGATAGAGAGTGAGAGAGATCGAAGGAGAGAAAGACAACCAGACTACTTAGGATACATACGAATATTTATATTTATATTTAATTTTATAAAGAAAACGATTTTAAACTTGAGAATAGAACCTTCAAGTTGTTCGTTGTGGACCAGCCACTTGTCGCGGATGTCATGCGCCAGGCTCGCCAACTCATGCATGTCCACGAGTTCCAAGTTCGTGACAGATGCTTCATTCGTGGTCTGTTGTGCTTCGGTATTTTCGGAAGGTTTCTCTCCACTGATCTTCTCCAGGAGTTTGACATCAAGATGGGATGCAATCGCCATCAGACGGGTCAGATCCTTCGCCAACGGTGCCATATTTGAAGCCACGTCCTCCAGAAAAGCCGGGAAAGAAGACAGAGGCCGCTGAGCTGGAGGGGAAACCTGTCTTGGAGTCGAACTCGGACTCTGAGACGGACAGGTCAGCTCTGAAAGCTTCGACGTTAGATCCTGCTCAATAATTGAAACCAAAGATGGATCTCCGTCTGTCGTCAGACTTGGCAGAGTGGCTGAGTGTTTCTTCTCGATCTTTGATTTCGAAGTATGCACGCTGGAATCGGGTTGGAATTGAATGCCGTTCTCCTGCAGGATGACACTGCTAGCTGCGTGAACAACATGTACGCTCTCCTCCGAATGAAGGTTGGAATAGGTCGGCATGGTATTCAGTTGCCCAATGATTTTGTCATCGTCTGCGCTTCGTGCGGTGATGGAAGGTATGCAGGTATCGGAACAGGAACGTGGTTTCTGAGAAGCATTCACATCCAAATCACTGCGAGATACATTGTTTACAGGATTCATGTTTGCATTGAGCATCTCAGCGCTTCTGAAGGCGTCTGCAACTATTCCCGATACGAGAGAGTCCGAACTGTCGTTAGATATGTAGCCATCCTCGTAAATGTAGACGTAGTGGTCGTCACACGCCATTATTCGCAGTTGTAAAATTGGCAATGACGTCATCCTACTAATGACGTCACGTTAACCCTTTCGATATGACGTTACCATCACATCCCGGTTCCCAGGGGTTACGATCCACTACGCTAGTCTCTGTAGAGTAGCGTAGAGTAAAGAAGTGGATCGTAACCCCTGGGAACCGGGATGGTTACCATCATAGTATCATATCATATCATGACATATCTGCCAAAAATATCATGGCCTCGATGTATTATTTACCTATGCAGCAATTTCTCAATGGAAAATTCTTGAATGAGTTCATTTTATCTCATGATCAGGACCCACTTTTCTTACTGTTTAGTACATGTAGTTCTAGTCTAGTTTCCAATGATGCTAAACTAGCTGGTGTTGACTTCATCGAATAGCAGAATACAATATAAATATATAAAAGGAACAACTTTTATCTATGCTCAAAATAATTTAATACAAAATACAAAATAATTTAAGGATAAACTTTCTAGTAATGTTTAGAACTGCCGTTCTTCAGTATGCCTAGGCGTGTACGCCTATACTAGGCCTATAACTGTAGTGTTCGGATGGAAATTAGTGTCCATATGAAAATACAATTAAATGTTCTTTCAAGAATGTTGATCTGTTTCTATAAAAGTAAATCGAGGAGTTAAGAACTTAGACGTATGCCACTCATTATACATTGAACTTTCAGATGCAGTCTGCAGTGAGTGGGCGCTATATTTGTAAACTTGCGCGTAATACGATATCAGTCGAACCCGGCGTCTATCGGTACAATGCATGTCTCTTACTAACTAACGCTGGTATATATTTGTAACTCTATCTTCTTTGTCACGATAGACCTACACACAGATGATAATTTGCCTAGGACCGTCGGATAAAATATGATCACGTGACAACGAGACAATCGGAGAAACGCCCACCGATCACGGTCATGACGGATTGTTAATTCATGAGTGAATTAGGATGGATTCCGAAGAGGACGGTAATTGACCATATTATCATAGGTAAGTTACACATATTCCCTTCCTTGATATCCTCATGGCGATTTTTCTATACGAAAACTTCATGGCGATTTTTCTATGCGAAAACTTTAGGATATTTAGGCCTATGATCTGAAGTCAGCAAGATAATACGTCCAGTTATCTCATAGCGTTATCTTGGTTACGATATTATATTTTGTGCCAACGTTATACAATATATTATCATCAATGGTTATTAGTAATGCAATGCTAATTACAATAATGTACGACATAACTCATGGACACGCTCGCGCGCGCGCCCTACACACACACACACACACACACACACACACACACACACATACACATACACATACACACACTCGGTACTGTGGGAACTGACTTTCTAGATAATGTTTCTTTATTACTGGCAATAGAAACCATGACTATAGCTGTGATCGAGTGCTTCTGAGGTTACTGTGGTAATATTACAACTAACCGTCCGTGAATCTACCTCCGAGACACTTTATATATTTAACAGAAGGCATTAGATATATCAAAACTGGATAGCGTTAGTACAGACTCATTCATCCTGGTGTACATTCATCCCAGTGTTACACATGTCTCCACACTTTGCATGGCTCGCAGATGGTACTGACCCTTGGTCCTCGCATCTTCTCCGCTGACCACGGAGCCATATTCGTCCCAAGGGTAATTCGTCAAATACAACTTCGGCACGTTGCCAGTACAAACATCTCGATAGCTAATCCACTTCAGTTCATTTTAATAACTATTGTATGCACCTGAAGCGTTGGCTATACAAGGGTATGTTAACTTTTTTTCTTTATGGGTTCTTTTAAGGAATTATCCAAGAACTCTATTGCCGTGCTTTGTTTACCATTGGCAACGAACGACAGAATCGGTATGCCATTGAATGGCATGAAGGGTCTTAGAATTCCTGTTAAATTCACGAAGTTGGGCAGCTCACTTACTCTGCATTACAAATAGCCAATGGCCATTATGGCTCAGTAATGATCAGGGCCTCGGGAGTACAATTCCAAGTTTCGTTCACAAATCCACATAAAAAACTAAACTTGAGAATAAAATCGTACTCAACAAGTTTCCTAATCTTGTGACCCGGTGTCGTTCTATATAACGATCATAGTGTTTCAAGAGTCGTACTCATACATAGATGTCCTTACCAAATTTACGTAGTTCTACGATTGTTCGGTAAATCATATGTATGCACTTATAGATACTCGTTGTCTCGTAGTCTCGTAGTCCATGAAGGGCACAGATTTGTGAATTTATATTAAAGCATGTATTTACACAATTCTCTTCTTTTCTATAATGTGGACATTATTGTGTAGGAAGGGCGTTGTGTAAATATTATTTATTGATTTCTTTGCGTAATCAACTCTTTGCTAATAATGATTGTCACCCCCTAGGCCACTCGAACTACGATAATATTAGACATCCGGTGGTGTGAGAGAGTTGGTTACGTTGGGAATATACCTGTATGCGTAAATATCTATGTATATTATATCCCTCCAGGGCGTACACTCCAACTATAACATGTGTCTCTTCTTTTCTTGTAATACACTGTCAGGTGTGCGTTACTAACATTGATCCGTGCATTACTAACATTGACCCGTGCGTTATTAACATTGACAGTGCGTTATTAACGGTAGCAAATGTAATAACGCATGAACGTATGTTTGCTGTTTGTTTCAAACATTATTTCAAAATATTCAAAGTCTGTAAAGAGAAATTCGATTGCCGTGATTCGAACTCTGGGACTCGCATTTCCAACGCTCTAGTCCATTAGGCCACCAGGCCGATGTAAGTTCAACCTAAACTTTTATAGATGTTAAATAGGCATTGGAATGAATCGCTCGTAAAATCTCTTACATACTGAATTAGTATCCACCGATATAGCATTGTTCTCGATGTCACAAAAACACTTACTTTATTAACGAAATAGATATAATCTGAAGAAAATGAAATAGTCGCATACCTTCTTAGCAAATAGTTTAGGGGATGAGAATCATCTTAGCAAGAATATATATATCTGCGCTAGTTTCGCACCTCGGCCACTATATCTGAGCCTCTCGATAACGAGAGACCGTCTCTTCGTGCATTTAAAACTACATCCTACAAATAACAATCTGACGACCTTCACCTTTACATTACTGTCCGCTAAATGTCGAAACCACGCTGTCTGTCGAGTGTCCGAGAATTTACTCTGGAATTTCTACAAAGTGGTCTGACATACTGTCCATCATTTGACATTTTACTTTCCTCATGTCGATTTGTTATCGAGTTTGGAGTAGAGTCTTGAACTTCGCTGTAGGATCGGTCTCAATGATGCACGTTGTCGGCTAGGATTTTCACTGGCGATGGTTCACAATGTCCAGATACATAAAATAGATACATAAAAGACAGGTAACTTTTACTTTATAAGAAACGGCAATATAAGTATACACACACACGCGCGCGCGCACACACACACACACACACACACACACACACACACATACACACACATACATACACACACACACACACACACACACACACACACACACATATACACACACACGTCATGTACAGGTAGCATATATGCTTATCATCAATGCGATTTCCACATGTGTTGGCATACGAGCCACACTATGCCAACTCATGATATATTGTAGTTGACATCAGACGGCGAAGAACATAAATTGTGATACATCGTGTGTAATAGTGGTGTCAGGTAGTATATCTCGCTATATGTCATGACTTCACTTAAAGCATCCATTCA
>JAVCKZ010101466.1:0-24062 GCA_034780755.1 Lepetodrilus elevatus
GTTTAAGAATCATACCGACAGTGGTATAACTCATCGCTTAAACCTAGTTTAGCCTAAACTGTGGTTAAACTACGTTTGTGCATACGGCCCACCGTATTATTCTAGTGTACAGTTTTGTGAAAGTTCTCGACCGGTAATACATTGGTCGGGCGGGTGGTAGCGCAGAGGTAGAACGTTGACATCCCGGGAGCACGACATCAATGTTCTGACGTGATATTAGTGAAAGAATCTAGAAAGCGACTCTAAATCCAACTTTAAACCAAATAAAATATATTAGTATAAAATATAATGTATTTGACTCTCCAGCTCTGGTTCTTTTCCTCCAAAACCATCACAATTTGTTGACAATATAATATTATATCATCATAATATTATGGTATAATTGTATTCATTCGTCCTGCCAACATCTGTTTGGACCTTTCTAGAACTTCTTATGACATAATGTTTCGAATATAAATAAACTATTTCTTCAATTATATATGGAAGCATATTTATTATTATTCACACACACACACACACACACACACACACACACACACACACACACACACACACACACACACACACACACACACACACCAATATTGTTCGGTGAATATATTATTCATGAATAGTATATCTAACATCAGCTATGGCTATGCAGCGATACATGATACATAATGATAACGTGCTCTGAACCTGTGAGAAATTTTATGAATCAGTTCTTAATTTTCCTTGCACAACAGTTGTGTCATCTTAGTATGGATGAAGCATTACCACTGCCATTTGGCACCAGTGTTAATGGAACCTTTACTTAGGAAGTACCGTATTACCTTATTTTCCTTAATGCTTACATATATAGCCTACACGAAAGTCGACATACTAGCTACTTAAATAGACGTGGATTGAATCTCGGATATAATATTGTAAAATTTTGTTTATTATCTTAACCTGTAGAACAATCAAACACTATGTACCAGTGACCCAGTATTCTCTATTAAGTTTTACCTATCTACCGGACACATTTACATAGCTTATACATATCGTAATTTACGTGTCATGTTATTAAACATAAATAGTTATATTCATACGTTATCACTATAGTCGAGTGTATATCTTAATAACGTATACCAATGTATCAGATAATAATACTCAGGGTGTTCATCTACCCCATTGTCTGCAATTCAGAAACTGGCCTTGGGCTATCATACAGGGTGATGTATTGTATCCACTCCTTTCTTTAACACACGCTGAAAGTTGTTGATCATGGCTAGCCTGGGCAAATAGGCGTAGCTCTAAGGTAACCGTAACTTCAACCTTACCTATACCATTACTAGGATTGGAATTAAGGTTACCGTAGTGTTACCACGTTTCGTACTTGAGACCCCAGTTTGGGTGCACCCTATCTTACTGGCACTAAACTATCCAGGATTATCTATTAAACCCATCGTCGTACACCGAAAAAGAACTACAGCAGTTGAGTATAAGGACAGCCATGTATACAGGTGTACGATTTCTCTCCGTGTTGGGATTCCTTGCCAATGTACAGTTCTGTTCCGGTGATCACTTCCGTGGCGGAAGTATCAGCTGGAAACGTGTTCCGGGAACTAACACTACGGTAATTATCCTAATTTGGACAACAATTAACGGATTGCGATGTTTTGCATTACTGAATGAATTGTGCATCTCATGAACCCGAGTGAATTATCTTTAATATAAATACATGTACACAACATTCAATACAACGTTGAAGTATGCTATTAGTTTCCGTATTTTTTAATTGTGGGTTTGAGCCGCTTTCAAAATTATTTCACATATCGCGGCTTGTCAGTTTAGAGCAGGGGGAAACTCACAACATCAGTGGGGCTGAATGCTGCAGTAAACCTGCGAGCACTGGCTGGTACTGTCAGTATAGTAGTGCTAGGTCGTACGACATATGTAGATGTAGTATATGTTGTTGTGTTTTCTTTTGCATTGGTGTTTAAAGTCGCTTTCTAGAATCTTTCACTAATATCACGACTTGTCAGTTTAGGGCAGGAGCAAACCCGCAACATCTGTAGCGCTGAATGTTGCAGTAAACCTGCGAGCACCGGCTGGCAAGATATTGTACTTCTCCCACCACAAAAGGAACACCCAATGGGTGGGTTCAAACGCAAGACCTCTGATGCTCTTCAAAGTGCACATTTATTCAGGCTATATAATAGTTATTAAATTCCTTGGCTTGTCTGATAATTTTAGCTTGTGTGGTTGAAAATAATAAATATAATTCGATATATTGGCCAGTTGGATGGAGACAATACAAAAATATTAAATATAGGTTACTGATTGGTATAGAAAATAATTATAATTGATCATTATAAACACCACCAGTATACCCTAAATTGTTCAGATTCGAATGCACAATATATCTTCAAAGGACTGCTTATTTATAATAGCAGTAGTTTTTATATATAAACTTTTTTTTCATTTTGCTTGCTGGTCTTTGTTCACATCCAATGATATAAAAAATATCATTCTTTGCCGTTTGTTATTACTGTATTTTGAAATATTTTCTAAATATCAGGCTGGGAGATCAGTAAACCAGAGAATTGAATAACTATGGCCTTGGCAGTCTTCGGTTCCAGATGATGCACCATCGAAATAATGGAAACAAAAAGCAGTGTTGTAAAATGAAGTGTTTACTACCCCAGATTTTGGCATAAACACCTCTAAATATATGTAGGTTTTACAGAGCAATTTACATCAGTGAAATTTACAGTATATTTCTTTATACAACGACACCTGAATTGTACATTAAATACAATGGGAAAAAAACAAAGATTGAGAAGTCTTTTTCATGGACAACACAACCCAAGTGATATTTATTTTATGTAGAACTAAACGCTATTATTCAGAGCAGTAGGACACATATCTCATGCATAACAAGCTTCACACATTCACACATCTTTATGTAGTGTACATGACAAGGAATTATATCTTACGGGAAACATTGTTGGCCGACTAATCTTGCCTTAAACCATGTCACATTTTGACTCGTACAAAAACAAACAAACATAACAAATTCTCCAAATGGCTTTCGAAGTTAAATGACCCCCAGCTAAAGAAAGTCTTCCCATTCACAAGGTCATGTAGATGGCATGAAATGGATGATCGATGAGTTGATGGGCATGAAAGACGACACATTTGTGGAAGATCTATAATTCGTCATGGTCATCATGCTCCTGAAACACAAGAAAACAAACAATTAATGAAAGTTAAAAAAAATAAAAAATTTAGATAATAAAATATCATAAAAAAAAAGTGTTTGAAAAATCAACACTAACAAGTTAATCAAAAATGAAATTCGACCAAAAATGACAACTCCACCACAAGACTAAGGGAAACAACTTACCTCCTTTTTCTCTTTATCGGTCTCTGCCTCTTCTTCTTCCTCATCTTCTTCCTCAGCGTCATCCTTTTTCGTTTCTGAAGAAACGAACAATGACAATTAGTAAGGAGAAATAACTAATTGGGCTAGTTGAACTTTAATAAATATGCCTATGAATCGAATGTAGACTATATATATTACCTACATGATGATAATTTATCTAGTTCTGACATATAATGTACGTTAGTTGCTACATATTGACACCCACCATCTTCCTCTTTCCTCTTCTTCTCTTCCTCCTCGCGTTGTTTCCTCTCATCCTCATCTTGTCCATCCTTCATCTTCTTTTCTGGATCCTGCAAAATATCAAATGTTGCCATGAAAAAGATGATCAACACTTACATTTTCACAAGACAAACATTCAGAAACATTCTGAAGTAAATTGTCAAGGTATACAATATGCCACATTTGGTTATAATAGTGAATTATTAATTTTTTGTTTCAAATTGGGGTCTAACACTGCTTTTAAGGTTATTTCATGTTGACTTGTCAGTTTTAGGGCAGGAGGAAACCCGCAAGGATGAATACAGAATTTTAGAAGTCGGCTAATTGGGCCTACAATGGCAAACCCACCTTTGTCTTTCCCCACGTATCATTTCCAAATTCTTCAGCGAATTTCTCGTCATCAGTGATGAGGACATTATCGAAGATGGTTCCAGATTTAACCTGCAACAAAAACATTGAAATAGAAAAATGTGATCTTACCAATAAATAATTCATTTAACACATTTTTAACCAGACAAAATTTTATGATATCAAAGAGCGTGCAAATAATATTAGCAACATTAAAAGAATCTTAAATGCAAGCGATTTGTTGCTAATATCTTGGTGGAAATCTTTTACCGACTTAACTTCTGCCATCCTGCATCGATTACCAAGTACATAATCTCTTTATTGGTCGACGTACCTGCCACAAATCGAATCCTAGAGCTGAAATGTCAGTATATCTGTATAGGTTCTCGTCGGGTGAGTAGTCTGGGTTGTCGATCTCGGGGTGGACCCATTTGCCTTTGTAGGCGGGGTTGTCAATCTGCTTGGGTTTCCACTCTCCCTGGAGACGGAATGACAATAATTAATCAACTGAAAGTAATGCTGAGAACTTGATATAAAATAAGTGACAAAAGATTAATCAACACAAGGTTGAAACTTTGCTTCAAAAAGTGACGATGCCCGAACAAAAGATAATTGTTATGTATTAGCAGTACAAAACTGCACATTTCACAACTGTCATCTGAATAGACTATAGACCAGGCTTACCTTATAGTCTGGGTTATCAACCATTGGGGGCTCCCATTCTCCATCCATCTCATCGTCCCAATCGTCGGGCTTCTTGGCATCAGGGTCAGGGATGTGCTCGGGTTTGTCCCAGTCTTCTGGTTTCTTATCGTCAGGGTCGTCGATATTCTCACGCTCGTCCCACTCTTCGGGCTTCTTGGCCTCGGGGTCCTAAAATTATAACATTGTGAGGATTATACAACCATTTCCACAGTTTCAAATTTATAGCTATTTAGTTAGTAAAAGTGATCGATTCATAAACATAAACATTTCAAATTTATTTACCAATAACTTTTCTACCACGAAACAAATCTTACAACTATATATACAGTTACAGTACCTTGATTGTCTTGGCAGGAAGGAAATCCCAGTCCACTTCCAATTCTCCACTCTCCACCTTTTCGTTATCAATCTTCACCTCGTATGTGTTATCGGACCTCACGATCAACGTGTACAGATGAGTGTAAACATCATCCTAAAAGGAAATAGTAGACACATTTGAAAAAGAAACAATGCATTATCACAACAAAAAAATACTTACCCTACCATTCTATGAATGAAAGGTATGCAATTTGTCAATCTAAAAAGTTTTAAAAGCAATAAACTTCTAAAATTTTATGTAATTTATTGATAAATTTAGAGATAAATGAATGTTCACCATTCAATGTTTTAAGAGAATTTGACATACCTTGCATCTGATATCTTTCTTGGTGAGAAGATTCTTTCCCTTGTAGTTGAAAATTACGTGGACCTTCTTCGTTCCGGGACCACAGATGTCGGGTCCTAAAAATAATTCAAACACTTTTATATTATTTCTTGCATCATCAATGAGTGAAAGTTCTGAAGTGAAGACATTCCAAAGTGGAAATTTAGGCTTTTCTATGCTATCATAAATGAGGACTATCTCTTATCTAGTCACTGATTAAAATAACGCGATATCTGAAGGAATAGAAATGATAAGCTACCATTTCCTTGATTATCGACTCTTGAATATAGGGCACACTTAGTTGCCTCTGGTTATCGTTAGAAAATGTATGAATTGTTTGAATCCATCTTGTGTTCTAACTTATTATGGATGTTAAATTCATAAAACGTACCGAACATAATAAGGTAGGGGGTGTCGCCATGCATATCGGCCTGCTCGAGGTCGCTGGAGAAAACCTTGGCATAACCACCACCACAGTCGATATTTTGTTCGTGTTTAACTGTAAACTGGATAACCAAGGTTTTTCCATCGTTGCTGAATTTATCGAATTTGGCTGAAAGTCCGTAAAATCTGGCATCTTGTGTTGTTTTTAAACCTGAAATGAAAATAAAAGTTTAAAATTCATACCTAAAAGTGAAAGAGTTATAAGAATATTAAAGTGCAACAATATTAATTATGCTGAAGAAACATTGCTATCGTGAAGATGATAAAATGTTGCTAATTTTGTTCATTACACCAACCTTTATCTTTTTCTGCATCGCCATAAAACTTTCCAGCGGATATTTCAAACTTTCCCTGTTCTGCTCCTTTCTTGGTTGAATCGACCCATTTGTCTCTCCAGCCCTCTGAAAATAAATTAGGCTAGTTGAAGAGAAAATACAACATTAAAAATTACCAATAGATTAAAGCAACGCAGTATGACATTTCCAACTACTTTTTACATTTGGAAAATCCAATACTAATTAATTGCAACATTTAGTTGGACTAGATGGTCAATGCTGGTATGAATGCAAATGAAAATGCAATATAATGATGTTGAAATTCTGATACTGTATCTATCGCAATAATAGATCTAGTTATCATACTGATAACAATAATCTGGTTACTGATAACAATAATTTGCTGAAAGAATACTAAAAATCTAGATATTATTTCGTATTCCCAAATTAAAGAAATTGATCTGAATAAACCTTCAGATTATAGAATCTACATATTAATCTACACACATCATTTCATTTACTATAAAACAAAAGCCTAGATCATAGATGTGGTGTAATTTGAACAGATTTCTGAACTAATTTCTATTTTCATATTTGTGGATCTAAATGATACAACTATGAAACAATCTGCAGCAAAATAAGTACAAGTGAAATCTTAATTTGGAATTATAAATAGGCTTAAAAAAGTTAGAACACCCACTTTAAAAATACCGTATTGAGACCAAATTTTAATGTCAAAACATGTGTCATATTTTTGGAGTCTGGAGAAACGGTTATCTGCCAAACTTTGGATGTCATCTATGCAAACTAGTAATCAAACTCACCTTCGAATTTTTCTTGGAAGTATATAGTTGGATCGCAGAATACTGCACCAAAAAGTGCCACCAAAATTGCAACCGACCTCATCTTTGGCCAGGCGTTGGAAAGAACCTGCTTTTACTCAAAATCCGAGATAGTTAATGCCGGTCTCCACGTGATCTCGACAGCTGTACGCAGACGATTGGTTTCCGCTGACCAATCAGCGCTCACCACGCAGGGCGAGGAATCTCCCTACGTCGGAAAGTCCCGTTGGCTGGCGGAATCTGCCGACTGTCAAGGAAGGGAGGTAACTCTGATGTTTGTTGTTGCTTGCAACGGAAGTCTAACTCGTTTTGTGATCTTGAAATATTTAGCATTTATTTCCGTGATTACTGCATGATTATCAATGTATTTAAAATTTGCTTGACTTTTTCTTAGGTAAGAAGGTGTGCGCTTAGTGTTTGTGTAATATATTTTTGAATTATAATCGTGGAAATAACCGTATTTCGTCTGTTTACAAATGTGCATAAAAGTACAACATGTCAACTCACCTGTCATATTTTATTGATTAACCTACAGGTTCATGCATGTGCTTAATTTGCGAAAGGTCAATTGTCCATAAAAGGATACATACGTAGATACATGGGATATATACGTAGATACACCTACCATTCATTTTATTGAATTTATACAGACGTGTAACTGTACAAATGTGAAGTTTGGATTGGCTGATATAAATAGACTGCTAGTGGCTACCGTATTTACTATTCATTCTAATATTTCCACGAGATTTAATGATTACTTTCTAGTTGTAGTACTGTATCCCAGTCACCACTGGTCACATTGAGTACTGAAAATAATATATACATGTTCTGTAATGAAGTCCAATATTCTTAACTGTTTTACAACATTATAATGATTATTTTAAAGATTTAGAGACTGTTGCCGTTAAATCAATAGCTCAAATAGTACGTAAATGGAACATATACTTGCAATATCTTTAATGATATATCTTGTAAAAGGCATGAGATTTATTATAGTAGGATGTAAATTGTCATTGGTTATGTTTTTTTTTAATTCACACTGGATATAGATTTACACATTGGTCATCTTTCAAACTGATGTGATAATGACTATGACAACTTATGTATGACCAATGCATATATAGTCAGCACAATCTGGTGATCAGAAAGTACATAAATGCATACCACACATAGACATACAATTTCACTTGAGCATGTAAAAAGAATTAACATATGTTACATATCTAATATCCATACATACATATATAATATTTTCTATTTGTAATTTACCGTTCATGTATACTTGAACATATTGAAGGAAATTGAAAATATAAAATGAAACATAAGATATCTGCCACATTTTATCAGATTTCATGACGATTATCTGATTACTGTTGACCTGTAAGATGTGTAAAATGACTAAATATCTTGGAAATACATGTCTAAAGATATGAGTAATCCTCATTGACTTACTTAGATTATGATTATGAGTAATGTGACTGATTAGGAGTAATCATGGTAATCTGTGATATTAATCATGATAATATAGTAATTAACTAATGAATGTTTATTATTTATTTGCCAAATAGGAGTAATATTGTTTAAAAAATGTATGACAAATATTCATTTATTTTCATTTTAAAAAAAATCCATAAACAAATAGTACAATACAAAAAGAAATAGAAAATACCATCCTATTTGTGCTTTTAGCCTTTTAGGATAAAGATGACTATATTATCATGGCTCAATTGGGTTTATGTGACAACAATATAATGAGAATGATCACAAAGTATAAGTTTATATAATCTGACAATTTTAAAGATTTTACTCATTCACGGATTCCTCTTCATTCAGATGAAATACAGCTTGATGAAGACCTGCACATGATTGGCAATTACTGCCATGGTTGGCAGATAACGAGGTTGGTTGGCTCCTGTATGTCAGTGTGTTACCACCAAGCATCATGAGTCGAGCGTCGTCACTACTACAGAAGGCAAACCACCAGCTGAGAGGGGAGAGAGTCCCCCTTAAATCCAAGGATGAAGATGAACTCTCGGTGAGATCTGTTTACTATTTTTATGTTGTTACTATTGGGGTTTTGAATTGTTAAAGCTTTCAAGATTCTTTCACTTATGTCTTGACTTATCTGGCTGAAATATGATTTCATTAATTTTTAAAATTTTAATTTCCACATACAATTAGCAATTATTAAAGACATATTTTAAAATAATATATATATTTTTTATTTATTTAAATATTAATCATTGTTAGTAAATTATTACTCTTTTTAAAAAAAGAAGATAATTTAACAGTTTTTAAAATTAAATCAGAAACATTATTGTAACAGGAATTTGAGGAAATTTATTAAAAAAATTATGACCTAGATATACTTGTATATTAAATTCAATGGTTGTTTGCCTCCGGAAAATCACTTTTTGCGACATTAGGGAAAACAACAGATGCACCTGCTAATATGATACAGGACATTTAACCAGATACATGTTACAGGCTACAGTGAGCTGGCAATAATGGAGGGCATCAGGCTTGCATTCTATTGGTTGAAACTTTACTAGGTGTACACTGCTTTGTGGTGCCACCTGTTTGTGATTGACAGCTGGAGGCAAATGGGTCGTTAATTACTGAACCTCTTCTTCAGTGTTAACTGATAGTGGGTTGCAGGCTCAATATTTATTAGTGATGTCTTTGTTTGTATTATAGCCCTGCAGTTATGGTTAAAGTGATTTGAATCGGTCTTTACATTGTAGATAAGATTGTTACTTAGCTGTTTTATTTGTTAAATATGGATCGTGAAAATGATCTGGAGTTAGCTATCCTGTTATGGCTTTATGTACAAATGTAATTAAAAATTGTACAAAATGAAAAATAACATTTGATTAGTTATTAAAGATCCTTTTCCGGACAGGAATTAAACGTGACAAATTAGCTAGTATTTATTATAAAGATGGAGTTGCTCAAGTATATTATATAAATAAATATATTTGGAATTCCTATTTTAATTCATAGGAATTAACCCTCTCCCTGCTGGATTAGATGCAGACACTGCTCTTTAGACCATCTCTGGTTGCCTCCAGCATAGAGAGAGTTAAAGGAGATTGTCGGTTTACAGATGGTACATGTTTTTGGTATCCAAAACTGAAATGTTTTGACCGATTTCATTACAAATATTTACATATTATATTAACAGGTACTATATATAAGCTACACATAAGTCATGTGTCAAATTTCAATATTGGAAATACAGGGGGAACTGAAAGTTAACTATTTACATATGAACACATTGTGAATGACGTGTAAAATAAAAATTTGGTAACAGTTTTGTGGACCTGGTCATGTGTTAAATTTGTTTCTCAAATCATTCACTTTCAGAATTACTTGAACCAGCTAACCCAGAAGACTGGGCTTCAAACTAAGTCCATCAACTTTGAAGACTACGGAGACCACATTTCCATCTCCAGCGACAGTAACATAGTGACGCCAAACCTCCGCGGTGAGACCCCACCACTAGGGGGCGCTGCCAGCAGATTCCTTAAAAAAAAGACGACCTCTGCCGAAGATGATGCAGCAGGCTCCACACATCGCGGTGCTGTCACAGCTGTTGAGTCTCCGCGTGGTCCCATGCGGTCCTACCGTCCGGCCTCTTCCGTCCAGATTACTTCTCCGGTGAAATCGACGACAGGTACTGCGAAATCGACGACAGGTACTGTGAAATCGACGATGGGGATGGCAAAATCGACACAGCAGCAGAAAACCTCTGCGCTGGACAAGGCCAAAGCTCTCAGTAATAAAATAGCGCAGCGCAGCTCCGTCGTCGGAAAGCGCAGTGGCGTCATGGAAACCGACACGGATGAGAGCGTCAGTCTTGGAATCTACATGCAGGGATCAGCAGAACAGATGAAATCCGTGGCCTCGGACAAGAGCATTGGACGAGACGGCAACAGGTTTCTGAAATCCAGCAAGCCGGCAGAGAAGGCTCGGGAAGTGTCTGGAAATATCTTCACGCAGAAGATAGAAGCGACCCGACCTTCGACCCCAAGTAAAGGTCAACGGCGACCAGAGAGAGGTAGGATCAATAACAATGGAAATTTATTAAAGAAATTACCGGTACCATGGAATGTGATGATTCAATCTCTGTGTTATCCCGTAAGAATAGTTATTTGTGATTAATATTTATTAATATAATACGTGTATTAACAAAATAATGAATGTTAAATTTTAATTTGTCGTTATTAATTGTCATTTTTATCATCATTTGAAGCTCACCAGAAATCAAACCCTCATCAGAAAAATAAAATATACAATTACAATAAGAGTACCGGTAGAAAAGATTCAAGAATTTGGATAAAATTACCTCAAATCTTATCAGTCGTGGGAAGTAATTTCGGACACTTGTAATACTAATAGTGGGAAAATGGGTTAGTGACTCAATTATTTAATATGATAATAATTATTAGAATTAACGATGTAAAACAATTTTTTAGATGCTTCTATGTCTGGTACCACTCCTGCTGGTAAGTAGTGGATATTGTTGTTGTCAATGACAACACTGTGTAGCGTAATCTATATATTCTTTACATATTATATTCCTCTTGGCTCTATTAGTTACATAGATAGCTTATATTATCAATATTTTATGGAAGTTTCTAATAGATATTGATTTCTTTCATTTTTCATTTGGATGCTTTGGTAACAGTACCAAATTCAATAATGCATACATTGTCTTTTTTTCCTCCCTCTCTCTCTATTCTTTCTTTCTCTTTCCTCTCTCTCTCTCTTCATATCTCTCTCATTCTCTTCAGCTCTTTCTCTCTCTCCATTTATATCTCTCTCTCATCTCTCCCTCCCCCTCTCTCTCTCTCTCTCTCTCTCTCGCTCTTTCTTCTTTCACACAAATCATCTGAAATGTCATTTTTCATAACTAAATCTAATAAAATACAATAACATTATTTCAATGGCTATTTTTCTATGTCTTCGAATATATATTGTATTTGGCATAATCTGACCTGTGGTAGTTGAAAATAAAATTTATTAATTTAATGTTATTTAATATATTTTTTTTGCTATTTTCCTCCTGCTTAGAAGGCAGCACAAATGATGTTGGTAGGTAAAATGGTGACAGGCTTAGAGGGATGCGTTAGGGAAAGGGTTAATTATTGTTTAATGTTTGCTGTAAGACTTCAGCTTTTTACTGTTGTCAGTGAGTGAGTGAGTGAATATGAAGTTTAACGTCGCTGCGGGAATCTTTCACCCATTTGCGACGATACTGTTGTCAGCTCTGACTATCTGCTGTAACTTAGTTTCCTTTGGAAAATCATCATTTTCATTATTTTTGCATATTTAAAAAATATTTCTTTATGTTGGTGGTCATGGTGGTAGTCGAGCCTGTTCTGCAATTATACTCTAGCTTTTGAAATATGAAATCAAATTGATGAAATTTGTAGAAATTATAAATATGATGGAATATTTATTTCATAAATTATATTTTACAATTTGGTCTCATAGTTGTAGTGAGCAGTATTTACATTAATGCTTTTTTTAGTAGTTCATTGGTGTATTATAGCATGCTGTAATTACTTATATCAAATTATAGATCACCATCTCGCTCGATCTAGATGAGATACATCTGATCTACATTGAACATATATGTTGAATGTCATGCTATTTATAGGAATTAATACCATATACTGTATTCTAATTATTGATTAATTTGACATTTTTGAACGTTTTTCATCATGCATTATCATTGTACAGACCATTTTTGGAACACAGTTCTATGTTGATCATTCTGATTTCTGATATTAATGTATTTAATCAGTTTTTGACCTGCATAACAATTTATTTTTAGCTTCCCAAGGGCATGTTTGTACTCCATACTCATCTTTTTATGACACTCTTGAGTCTACATAATTTTTATCCCCATAGTAAATAATTAAACATTTCTTTCCCATCCTCTGCCCACATACTGATGCGCTTGAAATAATATTTTCGCTGCATATTTATGATGATGTTGAACAGTACGACCTGTCGGGAGAGGGTGAATCTGACCCAAAGTAGTTGCCAACGACTTTTACTTTTGTGTTTTCAAAGAGATTTTTGTGTGTGTCTTGTATGCCCTGGGAGTCACAGTGACTCAGATGGCCAACAAAATGTTCAGGACAATATCCTAACAGGTTTTAAAATCTCATGGTCTCTAATAAATTCGGACATTTGCGAAAATAATCGGGCATTGTCCGATGACCGACGCCCATCTGAAACACTGGAGTCAGGACACAAAATCCATTCATCCTATGATAACGCCATATCCTACGAACGCTACACATCGAGACCATTTGCCATTTATTATACGTCTCATATATATGTAGGTGCATGTTTATACTACAACTAATTCTGTTGTATCATCTATCTGTCGTCAGTATCTTGTGTTGTGTATCGTGTGTCACAGTCAGTATCCTATGTGTATCAAACTAAATACATCATACTTTTCTAATCTCATTCTATCATATCATATTTTACTACATTTTATTTAATATTTACATTATGTTCTTTTATTGGTTTCTTAAATTTTCTGCCATGTGGATGTGTAATTTAGTAAGTAGTGCATGTCTATATTTTGTTACAAACATTTCATTTCATTATGATCTTCATTTAATTGACTTCCTCAATGTTACATCAGTCAATGTTACACCTGTCAATGTTACACCTGTAAATGTTACATCTGCCAATGTTACATCTGTTATTAACAAATACACATCTACATCGCATATCAATCACAACTATGTAATTGCAAAATTTGATTTAACAATCATTTTTATACAAACATTCCTGACAAAATTAATTTTCAGTTTTAAATAAAATTAACTTTGTTGTGGAAAGTAATTATCACTCAAAGTTACTTCATTGCAATATGCTATATTGTAGAAATTAATAAAAATGTTTTAATGTGTTGCAGTTCCTGAATATGCTGCCAAGGGGCAGATTAAATACACGGGCAACATACAGTTGACTTCGGAAGAAGAGAGTATGGCAGACTTCATCAACCGCCTGTCTTCACAGGATGATGCCAAGAAAAAGGCTTTGAGGAGAGCAGAGGTAACACATCATCATTAACCCTCTCCCTGCTGTATTAGGCACATGCACTGCTCTTTAGGGCATCTCTGGTTGTATTCAGCATGGAGAGAGTTAAAACAGCAATTACCTTTGATTTAACCATACCATCGCTGCTAGAGGTTTGATCTAGAAGGGAGAAGGTTAAATTAGAGTTGATGGTGATTAAGCTTCTAATGCATGCTGTACTCTTTGCTGGAAATTAATTTAAATGTTTGTACATATGTTATGTAACCTGGCCCCGAGATTACTGAACCTTTTGACTCATAGTTTTTCGACTTTGTGAACATTATTTATAACCTTGTTATTGACAACAAATTGTGGAATTGTACAGAAAATGTATACTGGGTGGCATACCCACACATACATCGCGTAAATCTGTCTCGCTTACATTACTGTACTCATCTCTGGTGCATGTGACATTAAGACTCAAAGTGTTCTCAATACTATTAGTCTTGCACAGGTTTCAACCCTCTACAATACAGTTTAATGATCATTAGTAGTTCGGCCAGTAAAACTGTCTGTTCGCATGCTTATAGAGATACAAAAATCTGAAAGAGCGGCAATCGCCCGACATCTTCAAGAGAACTCCGTCGCCCCCGTTGCGGACGCCGAAGAGAACCCCGTCTCCGGTCCACAGACGGCAGCTGTCCAGGTCCCCGTCACAAGACTCGGACAACGTGGACTCCATCCGCAGCGAGATCATCGACACTCAGGGGAGCGAGAGCTCGGGGAACATCTTCAATGGTATGGATCATGTCTTTCTTGCTTTATTTCTCTAATTGAGAGTAGTCATTGAGAAATTTAACCTAGTGTCTTGAGATATTGATGGTGGTGGTAGTGATGATGATGATAATGATGGTGATGGTGATGGTGATGGTGATGATGGTGATGGTGATTGATGATGATGATGATAAATAATTCATAATAACAATAATAAATTTAGAAAGAAAATAATAATAAGAACTTACTAGCCTGAATAGTGATACAAGTAACACATGCTATGAATTTCTGCTAGCCCTTAGCATTGGGAGAAATGGCCTGGGCTAGCGGGCTAGTGTTAATTTCAATCCCTGCAAGAATACATTCATTTGTGCAAGATCCACCATCTAGAGCCTGCTGAAAGTGCTACTATTACCCCAGTGGATCAGTGCACCTTCAGTTTCCTCCTCAACTCCATGGGGACTACCGTAGTTGATAAATATATAACATTGATTTAAATTGTCATTGTCTTATTTTGTGAACCATGAAATGAAAACCTCCAATATATTGTTATTTTTCCATCTTATATTTTTTTAATGATTTTTGTTTCTGCTGCAAGATGGAAACATAGGTATGTTAATTGGAAAGGTCCATTTCCAAGTTTACTTTATCTTTGTTTAAGTCAGTTAATCGAAGTTTAGATGGGTGATTTAAAAGTAATTTCAATATCAAGTTTCACATCATGTTTTAATAAATTTTAATGATATAAAAGATCTAAAATCAGATACTTCACCTTCTCACTTTAATTCTCCAGTTGTGATGGATCTCGACATGTTGGAAGCCCTTCCCCTGTCTCCAGAACCTGTAGTTAAAAAGAAGAAATCGACAGCCAAAAAATCGAAACCCAAGAAATCAAAATCAAAAACAAAATCTCAAAAGCCTGCCACCAGTGTCTTCAAGGCCTCTAGGAGAGACGACGTCTTCAAAGCAAAGAGTTCGGTCAAAACATCAAACAAATCGGACACAACTGATGGCTTTTTCGGAAACTTTGGACTGCACACAGTGGACGAACTGCTGGGAGGCGGTTCCGATGTCAAAGAGGACAGCCAGCTGTCTGAGTCCTCGGAGATCGTCACGGAGAGATCGGACGTGTTTGCAGCCAAGCGGAGGAGGGACTCGGTGTCGTCCATCGTGACCGACATCAGAGCGGACATGGCTGCGGCGCCTCAGAACTACTCCGACGATTTCGACACGGAGAGCATCACAGAGCGGATCGGACAGGGCAGCGTCCAGGGATCCAAGCAGGTCCGGTGGTCCGTGCGGTCCGTGGAGGACGAGATCAGGACGGAGGAGGTCCGGACGGAATACAGCGACGATGCCACGCAGAGGGACTACGATGACGACTTTGACAGCGACTCGCACTCTCGGAGTAGGAGCTACACCTCTAACACGTGCACGGAGACGGACGGATACACCTCCGACACAGACACCATCACTCAGAGGTAGGTACTCGGGCACGGCAACCGACAAGTCAATTATAAATGTCAGACAAATGGCTACTAGTTCTAAAGACACATTCTTAATTACTAGTATCAATAGCGTATGGAATTATTTTTTTATTAGTCCATTAAGATTTACTATCTTTTAATAATATTTTAATTTTTTTTTACCATCCTTGAATAGATGATGCCAGTCTCACTTGAGGCAATTATGAAATTTAGGAACTATATATATTTCTAATTAATAACCAGTGTCTGTGGTTTTCATTCCAGCTACTCCAATGTCAAGCATTCTCCCTCTCCAAAACAACCTACCTCGAAGCCAGAGACTAAAAGTGTGGAGATTCAAACCGGGTCAGATCCAGGCCTGGGCTACAAATGGAACATGATGTCCACTGGGCTAGCCATCACAGGACCCAGTTTAGGCCTGGGCTTTGTCGACCCCACACCAATAGCTACTCACGTCGTCGGCGCAGATGCATTGGAAGGTATGGATGAGGCTGTTTAGTTCCTATGTTTTAATTTAATCAATTCCCAGGGGTGTATTTCACGAAAGGGGTGTATATTTACAAGTAAAACCGCGTCATTTTGACATTTATGTCCCACGTAAATATACACCCCTTTCATGAAACTCATCCCAGATGCCTAATTTATTTCCCCCCCAATTAAAAAAACTACATATGCTTTGTTATCCTTCATTGGTAGTCGACTGCTGCATGTTACACTAGGTTTTCCATATTTAGCTAGTATATAGATTGGGCATCTATTATTGGCCATAGTGGGAAGACAGTTAATTAGCAGGCAGTCCAGGATAATTGTACATGTTTTGTTACTCTAGTCTTCCTTCATTTCATCCATGACATACACTAGATTCACTCACTCACTTGAAAGGGGCTCTAAACCACAATTATTAAAAACCAAAAATAAACGTAGTGTTGCACCGGGTGCTCCTTGTTTCAGCCATGACGTCGTACAGCCCGGCCATGTTAGCACTACAAGACCTACTGAAGCAGCAGATGATCCTCACACAGAACTTCCTGACCACACAGAAGCGAATCTACGAAGCCAGCACTGCCGGTTTAGAGAGCAACTACAAATATACCACACTAAAAGACACGAAAGAGGTACGTGCGAGAAACTTTAACCCTCTCCCTGCTGGATTAGGCGCTGACACTGCTCTTTAGGGCATCTATGGGTGCCACCACTCCAGCATGGAGAGTGTTAATGTTCATGTTTACGAATTATGAATGGTATCGATGATCATTATTAAATTCACAAGATATTATTTCAAGGTAAAAAATAATAACATTTAGATGTCTGGCAACCAATAATGATTGCTTTACCGGTATATCGTTTGTTTCTAGTAATTTTGTTTAAATATTACAGTAATATTTTGTTATTTCAGTATATACGAAAGCATCGGAAACCGAGACTAACTTTCAAGAAAGCTCTGAAAATGGTAACCAAAGAGATGGAAAGATGATTTGTCTCAAGAGTGCACACTAATGTTACAAACTGTATGCACAAATCTTAGAAAGTGCGTAAGAAATTGAAAATCTCATTCTGGTGCTAGCACAGCAGAAACATGTTGTCAAGGGGAGACAATCAAGGAGTTAGTCAGAGTTCACTCCCCTGATAAAACATTCCAAAACTATCTTCCATGTTCAATACATCAATCATATTTGAATATTTTATCAAGCATTGCTTGCTGGCTGTTGATCAGAGTGAAAGTAGTTCTTACAAATATTACAATGTATCCATTCTTTACATGTTAGATTGCATAGTACAGGTATACCTGCTACTTAATGTACGAAGTTGAGAAATTAGGTGTAAAATAATAACCTATAGTTCACAGTTCTCCGTCCGTTGTTGAATTTGTGTAGTATTATTTTTGTATATGCTGTATATAATAAAGAATAATTTATTATAATTGTTATTTTTTTCTAATTTAATTTTTGGAAATGGAATGGTGCTAATGTTTCACGATTGTCACAAATGGG
Source organism: Lepetodrilus elevatus (assembly GCA_034780755.1). Lineage (NCBI taxonomy): Eukaryota > Metazoa > Mollusca > Gastropoda > Lepetellida > Lepetodrilidae > Lepetodrilus > Lepetodrilus elevatus. Next base: position 18,251 of record JAVCKZ010101466.1, read on the forward strand.
AAAAAATATTCCCGCAACTCCATAATAATCACTCCTACTGCGTTTCACAAAAGGGTCATACTTGTAGTCAGGATCTACTGACTATATCATTTCCTGCTATAGGAACAGCATGGCGTATACCTTTAATTACGCCAGTGGCCTGTTGCACGACACTCTTTGTAGCGCTACAATAGTTGCAACTGGGCTCCCGCCAACAATTGAAAGCGTTGGTCTTACAATAGTCGTAGCCTACAAGAGGGTCGTGCAGCTGGGCCCAGGACTACTGGACAACCCTTTCATGAAACAATGCTGGCCTGAAAGAACTGGAAAGTGACATCTAGAAGCTATCATACCCTGCAAGAAGACTTGTTGTAGTCACTTTGATCCATAGAGAGAGACAGGTGGTAGCGCAATCGTAGAATGTTTGGATTAGGAGCCAAAGATCCTGGGACTCTGGCATCAATGTTCGCGAAAGTTACCTTTCTGATGCGATATTGATAAGATGTGCTGTCTGTACCATGGCAATGCAGTCATCATCCTTGGTCTATCAGTAACAACCATTGCTCGCAGGTTTACTGCAACTTTCAGCGCTACAGATTACAGTTTCCTCCTGCCCTAAACTGACAAGCCGTGATATATGAAATAATCTTGAAAGCGGCTCTAAATCCCATTAAAAAAAACCCACCATAGTCTATGAAGCAGTGTCATACCTCAAACCTATTTGTTGAAGAGCGACAGAATTCTGGAATCAAAATGGTGATGAAATACAAATCATCTTTGAATTCCAAAGAAACTAATTTTTTCTTTTAATTGAAGCATAGTGGCTTTCAAGAATATTTTGCTCATACGGCAGCTTACGATCATGAAGCAAGGAAAGCTGCAACACATGTAGCACCCAGTGATGCAGTAAGCATGCAACAACTCCACTGACTTTACTGTACTGCATTGGACTGCCAACCTCAACCCACATTGAACCTTGCGGTCACTAACATACTTGAACTGGATACATTTGATCTTCAAAGCTGACAATGTTTCACTTCTACAATCCTTGTCAAAGATGTTTTCTGTTTGTTTTTGTGATATATTTTTGTACGCATTTAAAAAAATAAGAAATCGCACAAAAAACAACCCAATTAATTTTTTTTAAATAAAATAGAAAGTGCTACAAAACGTCTTTTACAAGGACTAATTTTCTACCGTTACTGAAAGTGAATATGGAGTTTAACATCGCTGTGCGAATCTTGCACTCATTTGCGAGCAGTGTAGCAGAACTCTTATTATAAACTTACACTGGTTACACTAGTAAGTATGGTCAAGATAAAGAAAAACTAAACGCTGTGGTGACAGATATTTATAAAATGTCTTTAATGTTGTCGGCAATGGTAACCAAGGTAACATGTCTGCACAAGGTAACATATTTTCAAGTAATTCTTTCACAGTAAATACAGTACAGTTGTTTCTCACAATGGCCAGTATGTACAATACATAAATACCACCATTCATTCACAGCAAAACCTTTATGGCTAATTTAACAATATACAGTGTTAACTCCCCGCGATATGACCATTTTAAATGTGGGAATAGATCTTCCAAAATGCTTTCTAAGTTTACTGTAAGAATTACAATAATATGAGGCTTGGTTCCACTAGCACGGAAGGGTTAAATTGGGTATTTTTCACAATGAGAAAAATCTACAAGACAATAAGCTCTCTTGTAGCCATGGCGATCGGGTATGACAATGCTATAGTTTCATAGTATGAGATATGAGAGGTTTGATACCCTGTTAGCAGCAAGGTTTGTTGAATGAATGAACAAACTGATGATTGCGACGTGGGAAATACAGAATCTTGCGGACCGACATGACACTTTATCACCAATATAATTAAATATCGAAATAACTAATAATATTGGCCATGTGTTCAGGGAGAGCTAGTCTTATAGTGGATACAAGAGCTTCGAGAAATGATACCCTGTAGGTAGCAACACGTTTACTGAATGAATGAACTGGTAATTCGCAATATAATCGGCCATATGGTCAGGGATCCCCAATCCACGGAGCCATCATATTTTTACAATCATTTTGTGAGATAGGAAAGATACGAAAGCTTGATATGGGGCTGAGGTTTGTAGAGCTTGTTGCCGATCTTCATTATTCTGTGATGACACATAAGCATAAATCGCCCAACCTGTTTTCGGATTTGGCGTGCCAAGAAATGCTCGTAATCACACTTTGTATGATCATGTGTTCGTAATATCAATATATTTTTTTTACCAGTGCCAACATGTTTTCCTTTTCTCCCAGACTAATATAAAGTTTCTCTACGATAACAAACATCACACTGCTTGCACTCAATGCACAAATTCATCACATTTATCATTCAAGAGCAAAAAATATGTACATTATCTTCTTCTCCAATTCATGAGAGGGAAAAAGGAAATAAATAAATAATTGGCTGCAAATTGAAAGATATAAATATATGTATATATAATATATAGAGAGAACAATAGACACAATAATAACGAGGGTGGTGGAAACTACTCAGTTTAACCCTCTCCATGCTGAAGGAAACCAGAGATGCCCTAAAGAGCTGTGTCTGTACCTAAACCATTGGGGAGAGGGTTAATAATTAGAAAATAACACTGAAACAGCAAAGAAGAAAACTAAACATTTTCTACTATGTGTCGATGAACTGACCTCCTTTAGAAATATATTCAAAGTTTTGGGCATGCTTGGTAGTCTCCAATGAGAAGGCCAATTCATTTTCTGGACATTGCTAATATCGCTACTCTGTGCTAATTAAAGTAAGTATATTAAATTAATTGCAAGGAATAACAGCAAAATATTCGTCATTCATGACTTTGGTTAGTGTGACTTGCACTCTATTTACAACCAGCATTCTTACTTGGCAGTAATGTCGTGTAGGCCAGACCAATGTGATTCCTCGTTTACAGACTTTCTTGTGTAGTACGGTAAGATCAAAATTGGAAAGAAATTTCCCAAATATTTACAACTGTTTTAAAGATGGAAAATTGGGTATTGAAAAGAAATATTATAATGATTTTATTAAATGCAAAATAATGTTCTTTGGATGCATTATGGTACTTTTGAGACGTAATAATAATGAGGTTTGATTAGAAACTGTTCATTTGTTGGTGAAGATAGAGATTTGCCATTTAATGTTGTCGCAGGAATCGTTCACTATACTGTGTAAGCAACAAGAGAAAGAGAAAACAGATGAATTCAGACAGAATAAATCCACAAAACTAAAAATCAAATTGGTCTGGCCTTACTATATCATGGGGCTAAGAAGAAGCAATGATAAGAAAATTCGATCGCTGCAGCCATGCACACACGCACGCACGCACGCACACACACACACACATACACACACACATACACAGAGGGCAACGTGACCATATTTGGTATATGGTTGGACCCAAGACTAGCAACGGTCTCTAGATGGTAAGTTTGATAGCCATACTAAAACTTGCCTCAATCCTCAGATCCAACCATAGGCTGTATACAATAATTGTAACAGTATGCATACAGGCAACATTTATCACAATATATCTATACCATGCATAATATTAAGTTGTTAAATTTGAATATATTTCCCCCCCAAGTGTTTACATTTTTGGTTTTCACATGATTCTGAAAATAGTGTTCATGTGTTATTAAATGCATTTAGGATTAAATATTGTGTTTTGGAAGCATAAATAGTTTTACTGAGTTTTAAATGCATAAAGAATCGAATATACAAGTACGTAAATGCTACGGTAGGTATTTTTCTTCAATACTAAAAGAATAAAAACTACAGGAATAAACTGATAAATGCCAGCTGTGTTTTTCAACTGATAAATGGTTAAACACACGGGCAAATGCAATGGAGAAATACAGGATCTATCTGCATAAATAGAGAGCCTCAAATATTAGCCCATAAAATAACATATATTCCAATTTTTTAAATTTCATTATGGTCCTAATATCAACTGGCCTTAAATAACCTTACTGGCCTTAAATACCTTTACTCTTTACTGTCCTTAAATACTAGTACCCTTACTGGCCTTAAATACTCTTACTTATTACTCGAGGTAGCATAACAATATTTGCAGATGACAATGGAGTTAATATTGTCTACATTTTTAAACAATCTAAATAAAGTTCTCGTAGTTACTCAACAAAATAAATTAAAGGTAAAAATATTTTATGGGGAAGCTTTCGACTAAATTCCAGTGCCAAATTTACATCACAAAAGAAATCAACTGAGAAAACTGAGAAATCTGTATTTCTTCAAAAATTAAAAGAACACCTACTCAGTTCCAAATTTTAACTGAAAACATCTCGGCCATATTCTGAGATGTTACAAATATTTTGGCATACTGCTATGTTTCTAATGAGTCTTGAATAGTACCTGATGTCTGGAAGAAATTCTTCTTCGTTAAAAATATGGTAATATACAGCTAAATATATAATTGTTTGAATGATTCAACTATTGCTTTACGCGACAGCTGGAATATGTCACCTATACGCGTCAAAATATATCTGTATAAAAAGGCGACTGGCCTTTAATTCAGTTTGTTGAGTATATGTCTGTGGTCTATTCTTAGTTCAAAACATCAATGATATTATAATACTACTACAACTTCCAACAGTCTTGAGCAGTTGTTTATACATGGTTTGAATTTTCGCACACCGAGAAATCTAAATTTACATTTAAATCAATGAAAATAACCCCTGGTTTTATACATAGTTTTGAATTACGAACTTGTCTAGAGTGGAGTTCGCCAGCTTAAGCTTTCATGGGAAGCTATTTCCCTCCCCCATCCCTTGACACAAACAAGGTAAACAAAAACAAAGCCACTGTCATTCCACATGGGAGTTTTAAACATTTGAACCATTTTAAACATACAAAGTCACGACATTGGAAATTAAATAAAAATCTAACGTAAAATTTAATTCTATTCTTTTCTTTTTTTGTTTGTTTTGTTTTCACAAGTGTCTACACCTGATGTTTATGCAACAAAATTAACATAATAAAGACATTTTGTGGTGATGTGAACGAATTTGATGCATCCACGCCAAAGTTAAACATACCAAAAAGAAAATGCACACTAATGTTTCCGGAAATGAAGTGTAGATGAATAATGTGAATGTAAACATCAACTCTTAATACTTTTTAAACAGGATTTCCAGAATCATACCACTACAAATTCAATAATAAAACAAACGATAATTATTACCGATTATCTCATAGTGTGATGTCGTTAAGACTTGCAATTTACTTTGAAGTTTTAAGTTGATGTTGTAAAAATTTGCAATTAATTTTGAGTTATTGTTTTTGTTTTACAACTTTCACGCATACGCGACAAGATTAACTTTGAAGCAGAATAATGTCATAAAGACCTGTGAGTAACTTTGAAGTTTTATGTTGATTTCATCCATCATGTCTTAACAACAATGACCATCATGTCTCCTCCCCCAACCCCCCCCCCCCCTCTCACACAAAGTTACATTTCACTGATGTCTGCACGAAGATCTTCACACCAGTCCAATGAACAATCTACTTGCACATTCCCGACATAGAGACACACAATTTATTATTTTTCTTCCAATATGAGAGTTTCTTGAGGAAATAGTTTGGCTTCTTGTAACGTCATTTGTGGGTCTAGTTGTGTTATCTGGAAGTGAAAGATTTAATGCTGATCAATACAGGAAGGTACAAAATACCAATACATTTCCAACACATTATCTCCAATTAAACCATACCTGTGTTACTTTTGTGTTGCTAGTGCCGTGGTTTAACTGACAGTTTTTCAGTTAACCCACGGTTGA
>JAVCKZ010101467.1:0-10927 GCA_034780755.1 Lepetodrilus elevatus
TAATATTTATATATATATATGTCTCGTATACCACTGATAGTGGTAAAAGAGTAATAAATTGAATTGAATTGAATTGAGTAAGCTGTATTTGCACACAGTAATACATTTTTAATTACATTGAATGTTTTCAATAGATATGGTATTACAATACATTATATTTACAACCCAGATTGCTATTTCATATGATTTCACCCAGAAAAAAAATATGGTATTACACTTAGATAAGTGTATTATTGTGTATTACATGATGCATGGATTCCAACAGTGCATATCGCGGCCAGACGTAATTTCAAGCATACAAGCCACAGTTCTGGGATAAACATAGCATAACATACCACCAATATAATTCTCATACACTTTCAACTAGCTGCTGCATATGTCGCTAACGTGTGGTATAGCACTGCACATGTAAGCTACATGCGGGGTACTTGTAAGAGCTCTGTATATCCTTACTAACCCTGGTAATAAGGTCTGTAGAAATACACAGATTCATGTCTTCTATACGCTGCAGTTGTTTTCAACAGGAATCCCCCGTGAACATAACCTGGGATGTGTTTCACTTGTGAATATGTTAGTTAGATACACACATGTGAAACATATACTAGTCCATATCCTGACCGGTACTACTTTCCGTTATCAAAATATAGTTATACCCCACTTGTTCATAACTATTTTTTATTTAAAAAAAAAGTGTCGGCTGTGTAAATAGATTAGGAACCTGTACACTGGTTTTCTTCTTTCGACTGTATCACAAGCAATTTAAAGTAAGCCTCCTTGTTTTTGTTGTGTACTTGACAAGTTTGGCAGCAAGTGCAGGCTGATAATATTGTAAGTGGATGTTAAACCTGAATTGTGTAGAAAAATGTTCCGCCGATCAATTGCTTCATTGGAATTTCAATTGTACGTTTTCATGTTTTGGTTTAGTTCTAAATCTGATAATTGTGTATAGTCTCTTCTCCCGAATAACAAATTAGTAAGCATATGGAAGCTCTCACGCCTCATACAGATGCAATTAGTTATTGTGTCTATAGACGGAAACGTATATAAAATGCGTGGAAATGAACGGCGGAGACATACGTAGGTTTATCCATTCTTGATTCAACTAATCGAATTCATTTAGGTATAATTATTTCATTCCATTTATCTAATAAATAGAACATCCAAGCCTTTTCGCCCAAATACCATGTTTATCTCATCTCGTGGATATTGTCAAAGAGATAAACATGGTATTTGAGAAATAGTAATACTTGAATATCCTTGAATATTATCTAATCTTGCAGTTTTTATCAAAAACGGACTTTAACTATGTAGAGTCAAGCAATGATGTATATTAGTAGGATTAAGCTGCAAACTGCAACACATCATATCCTCCACAGACAGTTATTTCTGATAATGTGGGCCCCGGGCAGATCTAGAAACGTGGTCACAAACAGTCCACTTCCGGTGAATCGAAAATCAGCCGATCTCGACTAACGAGAGCTGGCAGTGCACGTACACTTACATTTAGGTCACACGCAACACATGGCATAGCAATGTATAGGCCTAAGTTAAAATGCTATGATTTGTATCTACTGTAACTTATTCATAGTTTACCCGCAATAATATTACCCGTATTTCAATGTCTAAGTCTCATTATGACACCTCACGACTAGACCTGTGTTCTGTAGTCTCTCATGCCAATATATACCCCTGCTTTGCACCTCGACCACTATCTGAGCGTGTTGATGACGACAGACCGTCTCCTCGTGCATTAACTATATACTAGTGTGTAAACACATATATACTAGTATGTTATTATGTATACTAGTATGTGGGTGGCTATATATAATAAAGTATATATGCAAAGAAAATCATAACTTGAACCTGTGAAAACCTATGACGTTTTCAGTTAGTGTCAACTATCTGGTCAATGTTACAAGGCAGACTAAGTTAGTTACACTAAGTTAGTTATACTAATTAAAGGGAACTAGTTTACCGAGCAGCATCTATTGGCGACGTTTACCAAAGGTGAGAGAAATCAATGCGCGCAGGTCCTAACAGCGACACTTGAACATCAGCCAGGTAAGTAGGCTGCGTAGTGGAGTGCTCATTTCAGCTTACAGACTAGCTCGGTTAGTTCTTTTGCAATTAGTGCAAGTGTTAAATCACCTATTCGCATGTAAACATGCACCACAAGTGTTACAATTGGAGATAGAATGCTTAGAATGTCCAGAAGGATTATACGACGTGACAAACCCACAGGTCTCTTGTAGCTCAGCTTAGATTGTACTTGACGTTATATTACCTGCAATGTTCTATGCCATGTGTTGCTTTACCACGTTTACTTTGGTTACATTGAGATACCAGAGGTGCTTGTAGTTAGTTCGCATAGTAGCAGGACAGTATACAGCTGGTATACTTAATTTATTATGGGTCATACAAACAACCACAAATAGATACATGAATACAGGCATATGGTTAACATGATTGGTCCTATCATGGCAGTACGTACTGCGGACTCTGGCACTTGGATACCGGCATGTTTCCAGATCAGTGGACAGTACTACAAGCGACCATCGTGGGCAGATCTGAAATCAAGATCTGAAACCAATCCTGCAGCTAAGAATCTTGTCCGGCTTCCCCTCACTTGCCTTTAGTTTCTCGGATCAACATGTCCGCGGGCAGCAGTGGTTCACTCGATGGTGTCATTAGTTAAAGAGTCACAGGAGTAGAGGTGGTAGCGGCAGATAGGCGCAGCGTGGTGTGGCTAATCTGACACGTTAAATAACAGCATGGTCTCAGAACCTGGGGATTAACGTGTTTGTATTGAGGACAGGCCAGTGGCATATACTACATAGCAAGGAGGTCATCGTCAGTTTAGTACATGTACTATGATAACATAGCAGTCCAAGGTGGTCATCGTCAGTCTAATACGATGATAACATATGCAGTACAAGGTGGTACATTAGACTATAGTATGACATCCCAGAGGGTGATACCAGATAAGAAAAATACTTCAAAATAATACGATAGATGATGTTGCGAACAAATCCATACAAATCGCCGTTCTGACACTTTCCGAATAGTTGTTTACTCCAAGGGGATACTTTACTATCTGGCAATCAGTATCTCAATACCATTAGGACATGCTTATCTTTATACGCTAGTGATTGTTCATGCAGCATGTTAAATACCCATAACTTTCACTATTATTTTGATACAAAACAAATATGTTCCTAAATGCAAACGCTAAATGTATTTAAACATATATATTAATTTACTAACTAGTCAACGCACCAGTATGAAGTGTACATAGTGCTATCTGTCTTAGATTCCCACGCGAATCCGTATTTTCAGCATAATAGATCATGCAATAGAATCGCGGTTAACTCACTACGAAAATAATTCATCTTGGATTCGACAAATCCTGTTCGGTGGTGCATGAGATGCCAAAGTACCAGTGCTGCGGTCGTCAATGTACATATAGATTGTGTTTAGTCAGTTTCAGTTTAGTGCCATATCAAGCAGCAATACATTCCTGAACTCATGGAGCGTTGATGACACAACTCTGCAGCAAGACGATATTCTCCAGCAATCTGCATTGATAGCACACTTTTGTAGAAAGGAAAGATGGATGAAGAAATGATTGAGTAAACCCTCTTCTGAGAATGTCGTTAAGGAATAAATATGTGTTAGTCATTGAAAGCATTACCAGAGAGAAATTTATCGCTGTTTCTGTGACATGCATAACAAACAGCTCCAGTCAGGGTTAAAACTTGCAATAGGCGACTTATGAAGAATAATTACTCACTAGATCTCTGTGCTTGTCGACATTTGCTATGCACTGCATGCTACTGCAGTGTGATGTGCGGTGTTCGCCTCAATTACAAGTCCCCCCACACACCAACCCAGCATTGAAGTCAGTTCGGCTACATTGCTCTAAGCCGAAAAAAATGGTAATCATGTTCAGTCGCAAAACATAAACCGAAGCAAATGAAAATATATTACATGGTTTGAGTATCAACAGCATCTAAATTGGATTATGACCCGTGCAGTAAAATTACACAAAGGCTTTGTTCGTTGAACACGCGGAATACTTTCACACTTTGTGTAGAGATTGATAACATCCGAATTGCTCGTCAAGGTATGACTGAAATGCAGCACCGATTAATGTTCGTGGCTTCGTATATTCATATCATACACTAGGCTGTCAGAGGCTTCCAGTTCGTTAAACCTTTCTATATGGACATACTTTTTTGTTGGATTTGTTTTCTACATATGCGTTCATATTAAAAACTGCTGTTCAAAAAGCTGGAACAAGGTAGTCATCGGATAAAGATCTGCTGAATTAAATGGTGAAGCGAACGGTACACTTTCGGTATTAGACCTTGAAACATTCTACATTGCCGACACTATCTCTGGAGTAGAAAATCATGTTGGCCTTAACTTCATAGCCAGTTTACATTGGCGTGTTTGGTCTCCACACATCCACACATCCACAGATCAGGATGGGATAATAAATTGACGGCCAATCAGCTCCGATAGCATGAGGATGATTCAGTGGCCAATTGCCGCATGCCGCCAGCAATGCTAGTAAGCACTGATTTCACGGTAACTACCAATAAGGGATGAAATTGTAATGATTTATCACTTTCATCATCTGATATGAAGTGTCCGATGTCATTTATAACGATTATCAGTTCCACATCCGTTTATTTTCCGTTCCATACGTTAGTGGAATCATGGTCCAAGTAGCCAATTACACGCATCGTTGGCTTACATTCAGGGGCAGATAACCGTTATTGCCTCATGATTTCAGACAATCAAAGTGTGTTTGCGTGCAGAAAAATATTAAGAGTAATGTAAAACATCAGCTTATACATTTAGCATGTGTTAATAGCTCCAAGAGTGTGTTTATTCAACCGAATATTGCGTAGTATTCGTCATGTATGGGTGAACGATTCCTACTGTGAAGTAAAACAGTAATTAACTCAACCACTTACTTGTGTAGTGATCTTCACGTTAGGCATGCATGTAAGTTACCGCCTAGTTTTTCATTTCCTCAACCTTTAACATATTGCAAGAAATGCGCAATACCATTTTTAATAGGACGTGTTAAAGAACAATGTCGCTATGAGAATAGAGCTTCCGTGTGATATTTAATTTATGAAACGAGTGAATAGTTTTGGTCTCTACGAGTCTTTTTCTTTGATCCTTCTCTACAGATCTTGTTCTAAATGGTCCTTCTCAACATGTCTTGTTCCAGATGATCCTTCTCAACAGGTCTTGTTCTATATGGTCCGTCTCTACAGGTCTTGTTCTAGATAGTCATTCTCAACAGGTCTTGTTCTAGATGATCCTTCTCAACAGGTCTTGTTCTATATGGTCCATCTCTACAGGTCTTGTTCTATATGGTCCTTCTCAACAGGTCTTGTTCTAGATGATGCTTCTCAACAGGTCTTGTTCTAGATGGTCCTTCTCTACATGTCTTGTTCTAGATGATGCTTCTCAACAGGACTTGTTCTAGATGGTCCATCTCTACAGGTCTTGTTCTAGATGGTCCTTCTCTACATGTCTTGTTCTAGAAGATCCTTCTCAACAGGTCTTGTTCTAGATGATGCTTCTCAACAGGTCTTGTTCTAGATGATGCTTCTCAACAGGTCTTGTTCTATATGGTCCTTCTTTACAGCTCCTGTTCTCTGTTCCTTCTCTAGAAGTCTGGTTCTCTCTCTCCTCTCTGACTGAGTGTCCATACCACTATGTCCACGGAGAAATTGCAGGCTTGTAAAAGTGAACTGATAAATGCACAAGCTTCAATAATTGTTGTGCCATACCAAACTTTCATTCATGTTTGCTACTGAGACATGCATGAACGGAATGCCGGTTGTCACTGGAATGTAAATAGCTTCAACCTCATGAATGGATTTCTTCTCAAGTGAATGTTTGTGGATAACGATCTATCGGTCATCTTCAGGAAACAGTGATGCTCATTATTGTCTTAACGTGATCCCCTGTATGGTCTCGTCTGAGTCCAGCTTGCGCTATTGGTTCTCAGACATCATCAAACCAATGGACATTTAAAAAACAACTAATCAATCCTTTAAAATTGAATTGAATATTTGTAATTAGCCAAGTTCTGTGTTTGTCACTGAATCAACTGACATACTAATTTAAAAAAGCCTTTGAATAGTACCACTACAGGGGCATCTAGTATATTGGAATGTCGCTGTAGTGTTTTCGCTGATGAATTAATGACACTCACAGGACCACAGGGCATCTCCGGTTGCCGTCAGCGGGGAGAAGGTTACTGATCACACAAACACGTTACGATCCCATTAAGGAGAAGTGTTTAAGTTCCCGCCATTGATGTCTTCATACGCTGTACTGTACACGGGCCCCCAGACAGACGACGTACAGACCTTACCACGCTGAGGAGATTTCTAGTGCACGATCTATCCTACTCACACATGCATTTGACTGAATGTTAAATACGAATTGATATTTTACAAACATCAACAGGTTATAAAAATATGTGTATATATTTACAAACTTTATTATCATTACCATGTCTAAATAAAGTATATTACGCTCCATCATGTCGTATTACGCTAGTTTACGATGGCTGTGTTACTATTGCATTACAGCTCACCTCAGGTCCGTAGTTACTACAGCATAGAGGTGCAGCTATATGTCAATATTTATATATGTGTGTGATACGTAAACACCGACTTGTTGATTACACGAAGTTTTATACAACGTGTATTAATTAACATTGTTTCATATGTACCATGTAATAACCGTACGGAAGACAGAAATACCTGACTATTATAACGAGTCTACCTTTGTAATTAGTATAACGTAATAACATTTTACATAATTGGTAAGTCTGTGTACAAACACGGGAAGCAAACTATTTTAGTATTAATAATGCCAAGGTTACAATGTCACTGGTGCTGGTTATGTTTTTAAAACAACCCATACATTTCAATTATATACATTTCAATGTGTATATATATATACCGTAGTATTAACCTGACTATAATAGTCTATTTGACTGATTTATTACAATTTCGTCTCGCCTTCATATTATTTATCAGCATTGGTATCTGGCAGAATATAAAACTTGGGCAAGCATTCGGATTGAATCGTATGTTCTCGCTACCAGAGCGTCTATCCCATCCAGACACGGTTACTGTCTCAATCAGAAGTGTCATCTCTGCCAGGTAATCAGGCACCCTACACGACAACTTCAGTTAGTGCCAGCATCAGTCCAATCTCGTCGACTCAATCGTGTCAGTCTGTCACACCTCTGTAGCAGATGTCAGGCGTGATGATACCGCCTACAATACAGTGACTCGTGTAGAACCATGCAATTCTGGTCAGATGTTAGTATATGTTTGTCATGTATTTTTGTGAAGTTTACGAAATGACACAGTAAAGTTATGTTTCAAATAATTATAAGAACGTTTACATCACAGGTACTACAAACTAGTGTTCATTACTATACCTCCTCCTTCTCTCTATCGCTCTCCTCCCTCTCTCTCTCTCTCTCTCTCTCTCTCTCTCTCTCTCTCTCTCTCTCTCTCTCTCTCTCTCTCTCTCTCTCTCTCTCTACATTCAGACATTTGGTAGAAAACTTCCCCACACAATCTCGGCTGGCCCTTAATTTATGTTGTTGAGTATATATATATATATATATATCGCTCTATGTATCAAGTAATTGTATTATATTAATGGGTTTACATAAAGAGATTGTGCATGCGATATCCTATATATTATTGAACAGTATTTGAAGGACTGACTGTGTGTTAGTTCGCCAAGTGCAAAAGCCTGTATTTTCATCAATATATGTAAATACCAATAGCTAGTAAAACAGTAGCTCACTGCTATGGATTACCTGACATGTATTCGGCATAGCACTTCCAAGTTGTCCATCCGTCATTTATATGTGCGCTTCTACCGTCAACACAGGATCGCAGAGAACGAACTTTGTAAGGATTGCTAGAGAAGCACGGCGATTCTCTTGGCAACTGGTAGCCAATAGAAGAGTAACACATATAGTAATCACTAGGTAGCCAATAGAAGAGTAACACATATAGTAATCACTAGGTAATTCAGTATAACCGAGACAACCGAGAAACAATTCAGCTTAATACCCTTTTAGTATTTAGATATTCCATGCAGTTACATCTTTTAAAGTGCAATTACGAAGGAATGCATGCAGTGTTTAAATATAATTTGAACCAATAAATCCTCCCCGTATGTAGGAACCTGTTGCTTTCAGTGCAGAAGGTAGGCATATTGGACTTATGCTTCTTTAAATCAGTATGAAGTCGTCCAAGTTTCAGGAGCAGACTAATAAATGACTAATTACGCGATACATACTATAATTATGTTGGCAGATAACATGTATTTCTAACACAATAGTGTATCATGGGAAACATTTTGCTTTGAGTTAAACATGTATGGAATGCTGAGAATAGTTTTTCAGTTTCTGTAAAATCGTTTGCCATCACGTCAAGTATGATAGAAATATCAATAGTATTCCAGAGGAGGTATTCGCTGTGATATATAGAATAGCAAGTCTCCAGAATTAAAGCCAGGTACACTAGGACGTTTACAACTGTGTGAACTTGGTGATGGCGTTTCTAACTGAAAGTATATTGTTTTATACAACGTGTATATCAGTACAATGCTACACACGTACGAATATGGAATACGTCATATTCGTCCAACACACATCAGCTATATTGTCTTCATATTTATGATCATCGATACTTTGGAACACATGTAGCTACAATTGATTGTATTTACAATGTTAAGGACTCGCTACATGTTTTCTAAGCAATGGGATTCATGACTATGCCTAGTTGTTTTTTATCATTCATTTAGTTTGGACCTATCTTATTTATTCCGTTGACCTGTACTCATAACATAATGCAATTTAGATGTATATTACATACTAATATTACCGGATGAAGTGAGGGTAATTCATTCATTGGTCTAGACACCTCTGTCACCAGGATATCTGGCGTGTCACACGATGTATGTCGTTAGCGTCAATACCAATTGAATCTCCTTGATGTCGTGATGTTAACTTGACATACCAATAGCACGTGATCGTTAAGACATGTACTCACTGATTCTCTTTCAATGAGACTTGAAGAATATGGCTGACATTGAGGTGCATATTGTCTGTTCAATGCAGTTCTATTACAGTACCATAGACGGGAGTTTAGTGATCCTAAAGCAATATATATCGGTTGTGGTTGGCGCAGTATATCGGTGGTAACGCGTTTATATATATTATGGGTTCATTTGTAGTGTACACAGAGTGCAGAGAATACACTATGGTGACTAATATAATTCATACATGGCCGGATGCAGACCTTTGGTTTAGAGGGCGCTCATAATTGTCGTGACTTTTAGCATTCACTACAAACAACTCGTGGGCTACCTAGCAGATTATATTAAACATTTGACAAGACAAAAGTGTGTTTAATCAAGAAAAAAGTTCGCGAGGAGGCGCAAGCCGGGTGAGCCCCCGTATGAATCCGCCCATGACATACTTATGGAATAGGTTTGTGTTCTCAGTTTGGTAAGGTCTTAGTCTCATATGCGAGAATTGGCTGGAAGATATTACTCGAGACACTATAACGCCAATGTATGCAATAATATGTCAAATAAAGCTATTGGTAACCTACATCGGTTACATCACTTGGTATTTAGCAGAGAAATTCTAAAACAACAGCACAAATACCAAGGAACATTATAGACTTCGCTTGGGCCAAGATACATTAATGGCGTGAAATGTCAAGATTTTTTTGCGTATCTTTAAATAGCGCTATTACTGTGGTTTGGATTAAAGTGCAATCAATGTGCCTTTCGCAACTACATTTGACTACCAGATATTCCAAAATGCCGAAGTAAACGATGAACTACACATGCCGTATGTAACATAGTGCCATACATTATCAACCCGCCAAAAATGTCCTAACTAAAATATGTGTCTAGATCTGTCAGTTCTTGATGGCCTTGGTGTTTTCCTTCTCGTGTGAGCAGTTTTAAAATGCATTTCCTTTGGAATAGAAGAGTTAGCCTGGTGTATATGGACCACCCACAAAAAAACTATCTGCGAATGAGAATCTCGTTTTCCCGTCCTGTCATAAACTGTAAAGGACACGATAACCTTCCATCGGTGACCCCCTTGAATGAACGTAACTATCGCTGATGGAATTTGTTTGGAAGCTTTGAAAGTGGGTAGGAAATAATTTCCTTTTCACTCCCATTAGCGGCCGTAAGCAAGCATTATCCTGGGAACAGTTGTACAATGTATTGCAACGAGCTACCGAAACAACATAGCTCCATGCAGTGCTTTAATCAATAGCTCGCGAGTGCAGCAAGAATTTACGAGATCTCGTGAGACAGCACAGAGCGGTATCACTACGCTTTGTAATTGTATTTTGGTCTAAAATAAATTATATGTGTTCCAAATTGAATGAAAAAAAATCTTTAAATGTTGTAAGTAGTTTTTGGATAAATCTCTATGCAAGTATTACATACTCCTATAAGGTTCTTATAGTTAGATATCTCCGTCCTTGTTAATCAGAGCAGTGATACTGGTGATAAATAAAGCCAACCCATTGCCAAACTATCAGACTACGGAGATAATAATCAGACTACCATGATCGTATCCAATTTATTCCAGAGATATATAGAGGGAGACAATCGACCTTGATAATGAAACAGTGATTCGCCTTGTCATTAATAATACGTTCTGTCCCATAACACTATTGTTATTAACAGCAATAATTAATATTGACCAAACTATGTCATTCATATTTATGTTATACCTGTGTATAATAACAATAATTATTATTATACTACTACTACTACTACTACTACTACTACTACTACTACTACTACTACTACTACTACTACTACTACT